>JAJOOO010002974.1:0-75295 GCA_029582685.1 Solanum piurae | reverse complement strand
GAATTATTGTTGCTGGAGATAATTGGGGTGGGCTGGGAATTGGAGAAAAATGGAATGGGGGGAGTTGGTTTAAGACAAAGGCCCAAACTTTGGTCTTGCAAATTGAGTTGGGATGAGGAAACAAATGGCTAAAATTGCAATAAAAGGATTAGACAAATGAATTAACAATCTAGCCAAATTGAACTTAATTGATGATTCGGCTAAAAAGCTAAATAAGACGAATTAATATAAATTAATTAATGAGCTTCTTAATTTTAACGAGATGAAATAATTAACTTAATTATAAACTAATAAACTCAAAAATATAAGTATTTACTAACTAAACCAATTAACCAACTAATTAAGTAAAATAAAAATCTTTTTGACGCGATTTTCGAATATTCATAAAATATACTAATTTATATACATAATTAAGTAAAACATATATATGATCTAAAAATTATAAAAAGTGACAAAACTTATTTAAAATAACTTGAAAAATATTTTGAATTTTATAAAGTTAATTATTTCAAATCGTTTGGAATTCAGGAAGCTTGATGATTAATATATGTTGTGGAGGGTCAAAATTGGGTGTCAACACTAGCCATGTGACGAACATTTTCACTAAATAGGGCCATAATAATAATTAGATTTCTATATTGGGGTTGTTGCTAAGATTGCAACCACCAACATTATAGATGAGCTTGCAGAAGTTTCCGAGGCAAATATCATTACCTCTTCCACTGATCCTGAATTGGCAGATGGAGAAACAGAGAAAGAAAGCAATGTTAAAGTTCGACTTCACAAGTTGAATATCTATTGGTATTCTAGTTCTACTATCTATGAGTAATAGAAAATCAATTTCTTGTTTGCAGTTAGAGCTTCTCAAAGACATCGAGTATAGGGATACCATAACTTGCTTTTACTTCTGGATGCATAATAGGAGAAGATGAATCTGGACCTTATATACATAAGAAAATTAAATCAACCTAGAGATAATGTACAATAGGGATCGAAGAACATTGAAGCAGATTGCAAGTTGATTTAGAGAAATTATGACGATAAATGAGGTAACACCTCTTGATCATAATCATCCACTTTATCTACAACCTTCTAATGCTCCAGGCACCGTTTTAGTACCAATCAAACTCACAGGGCCAGAAAACTATGACTTGTGGAGTAGATCGATGAAATTATCCCGAAAGGTAAACTAGGTTTTGTTAAAGGAACATGCATCAAAATTAATTACAAGGGAGATTTACCAGAACAATGGGAAAAATGCAACGCGATAATGTTTTCATAGATTGGAAGCACAGTTGCAAATGAATAGATACCAGGAACTGTACACTCAACAAGTGCTAAGACGATTTGGCTAGACTTCAGGAACATATTTGATAGAACAAATTTAACCAGAATCTACAATCTCTAGACAGAAGTTGCGATCTTAAGACAAGGAATAGACACGGTGACTACATACTATGCGAGGATGAAGGATCTATGGTGTAACACCCCGAAAATCTAATGACCTAAGCTAGAACCTAACATGTAGTCTAGTGTCCTAAATGAGTTAAACGTAAAGATTAAGGTCCTAAAACAATTTCCCTAACCTAGTACTAAGGTCCTACTGCCTAAATGTCAAGACATGGCCCCCCCGATCCTTGAGGAGGACCAATGGACAGACCCAAAATCTGTCAAAAATAGCTTGGTCCATGAGAGGGGCACCCCCGCCACGTGGGTGGACTCACGCCTCATAGGTGGGGGTCGTGAGTCAAGACTTAGTCTTCCCCAAACTCCCCAAATCTCATAGTCTCTGAAGGAAACCACGACCATGCAGTACGGTCCGTGGACCAACTCACGCCCCATAAGTGAGGGCTCGTGAGTGAGGCCTGGACCAAGGCCAAATGGCAAGCCACATACCTAACCTAAGAGTGACTAGCACGGTCTGTGGGTCCATCCACGCCCCGTAGGTGGGGGGTCGTGGATGGGATCTGCAAAATATGCCTCAATTCGGCCAAGGGTCTATCATTTTAATTAATTCCTATTTTAATTATTTAAGGGTGGGGACAATTTTATTAGTTATTTAAACATAGATAAGTACTTTTTAACTATTAACTACCTTTTAATCCCTCATAACTCACAATACTCAAACATAATAAACTTCCCTCTCAAAATATTCTCTTTCTAAGACTCCATTGAAGAACAAGACCAAGGTCAAGCTTAGGGCTCAAGTTCTATCCTTCTCACTCCAATTTCGTGAGGAAAACATCAATCAAGGTATGAGAGTCTTGATTCAAGGAACACTTTTCTCCATGAAGCCCTTTAACTCTTTAATTTCGAATTGATAGATTCTTCTAAAACTAGGCTTTTCATTCTAGCCATGGGTTCTTCCTAAAATGATTTCAATGGGTCAATTGTCTTATATTATGGTTGATTTATTGTTTAATGGTGATTTTTATAGTAAAACTCCCCATGAACCCATGAAATCCCCCATGACCCCAATTTCATGAATTGTAATGGGTGTATTGATGCAAGATGAATACTATGAATTATGTCTATTATATTTTAGTTATTGAATCTTGTTTTATCCATTCCTAGTATAGTATTTCTAGGTTTAAATATGAGACATGATTCATGACCCTTGAAGGGGTAAATTGCTAGGGTTTGCACATTTTGATGAATGTTGTGTATGGACTCATGATTCACTTAGAAAGTGAAGATTCTATGACTATTGTGTAAATTGAGGTATTGTTGAAAGGCAATTTCTTCCCTTACCCTTAGACTTGATTGTGTATGAATTATCTAGGATGATGATAATGTTGTTGTGTTGATTGAAAGTCTATTCTCATGAAACACTATGAACAATAATGTGAAAGGTTTACTCACATGTTAATGATGATTCTAAGGTTGCAAGTTAGTTCTCACCTATTGAATCTATGAGCTATTTTATGAGTTGTATTGAATGAAGGGCAATATATTCCTTCACACATGTAAATTCAATTCAAGACTAATTATGTATAATTTGGGAAATAATGCTTAGCACCGAGTGGATATGGAAAATGAGGTAGAGGCCTTCCCATCAATACAATAGGCCGGGTCTTCTATAAATGATTTCATGATATGGAAACTCCCCCATCAATACAATAAGCCGGGTTTCTAGAAACAATATCCCTATCTCATAACTATGTGCCCATATAGGACTTTATCTTGTGGATCCACCTAAAGGCTATACATTTAGTTCTACCTTAGGCAAGTAGGACACCGGATTCCATGTCGCTCACATGGTCTATGTCGGTTATGGCTATTCTTTCCTATATGACAAGATAATAAATAACTATACCTAAGACTTCTTGTTGAGTTTTACTTAGTAGGAGTGGGGGTACGGGACTTCACTTTTACATTGCACAAGTAGACTTAGTAAGGTGATATGGAGTATTTTCTTTATGCTATGATGAGACATGAATGTATGCATGTATGTTGAATGGATGGTTGTTATGAATGACTTTCCTTATGTCAAAAGTAATGTACATGACTATTGAATATGATGAGGTCTAAAGATGAGGTGTATGACTAAGGTAGCTTCAAAGGAGTACTTAGTATGGTTGGTATTATGGGATGCCAACCATACATTACACAAGTGTTCCTTAGGGGTTGCTAAGGTAATGATTTTACTATGTTATAAGCATAAATATGATTATGGATTGTGTTTTACCTTGAAAGTGCATGTTGATTTTCAAACTTGACAAATGCAAACTTTTTAACAAAAAATGTTCTTTTTATCATATTTCAAGGATTTTATGCATTCTTCCATACTTAGTACTTTATGTGCTAACCCATTTCTTCTACATTTAGTATGAGTGTAGGTTCCGATCGTTGAGACGCACTACTTCTTTTAAGTGAAGCTTGGGTTGACTATTCCCTGGGCTCGGTGAGTCCTCAAGTTCGAGAACAAGATGTTATCATTTTCTAGCTTTTATTGTACTCTCTAATTTTGAGACTTTATCGATGTAAAGGGCTTTTGACCCTATTTGTACTCTTTATTGTACGAGATCGTGACTGATACAAGTCTATATCCTTATTTTTGTTTATGAAAAAAAAGTTGACTTCGATTGTAAAAGTTTTAAATTTTCGTCGTCATTCTTATGGATTCATGTGTATGATTATGCTAAGGGATTGTATGCGACTCCTTCGGGGTCAAGTACGTCGTGTTACGTCTAGGGGATACCCCAGGGTCGTGACAAACTTGATATCAGAGCATAAGGTTTTGGAATAATTTTTAGGATTGATTTCTCATGAACCATGTATAGTAGAGTCTTGTTCATGAGTGTGAAACATGCCACATTTATGAATGAGAGGCTATAAGATGTTTAGGAACTTTCACTTCTTTAATTACTCTTTAGTCATGCTTTGGAGTCCTAACTCTATGAAGTCCTTTTCCTAACCCTTCTCTTGTGATTATAGGCAATGAATACAAGAAGGGCGAATGCAAAGAGGGTGCAAGAGGAGAATGTGAATGAGTGAGTTCCTCCCCAAGCTCTTCAAGTTCCTAATGATGAAGGGGTTATGACTAATGTGGAGATAAGGGAGGCTCTCCAAACATTGACTTAACTCATGATGACTCAAACAAAAGCTATGACCATTCAAACCTAAGCTATAACGACATAAAAAAATAGGGAAGTTTGGCCCCGGGTAAATCCTAATGTGAGCACCATGGCTGCAAGGTTGAGGATGCTATGAGGGTTACTTCTATTGAGAAAGCTGAACTTCCCGGGTATCAATTGAAAGATGTGGCCCAAGTATGGTATAAGCAATGGAAGGATAATAGGGCTATAAGAGCGGGTCCTATAAGTTGAAAAGTGTTCAAGAATGCATTCCTTGGTAGGTTCTTTCCATGGGAAAAGAGAGAAGCAAAGGTGGAGGAATTTATCAACCTTCGTCAAAGTGGTATGAGTGTCCAAGAATATTCTTTGAAATTTACTAAGTTGTCCAAATATGCCCCATCTTTGGTGTCTAATCCTATAGATGAGATGCGCCAATTCATGACGGGTGTGTCTGACTCTATTGAGGAAGAATGTCGTGCGGCAATGCTTCATGACAATATGGGCATTTCACGTCTAATGGTGTATTCTCAACAAGTTGAGGAGACAAGGCTTAGGAAGAAGAATAGAGAGGTAAAGAGGGCAAGGATCGATGGTGAAAATTCTTCTAAGGGTAAATTGTAGGGTCAAAGTGGACCAAGGTTCAAGAAGAGGTTTTCCAACCAAAGCTCCTCTAGTGGTCCAAGGGTTAACAAAGATAGGGTTGTGGAAAGAATGGCCATTAATTGAAAGATTACCCAACTCGTTCGGACAAAGGGAGAGATGATAAACAAATTCCTCCTAGTGGTTCCAACTCCGATGCTCCTAAGAAGAACCGCTTCTATGCTCTTCAATCCCGAGGTGACCAAGAGAGTTCTCCGGATGTTGTAACGGGTATGTTGCAAGTCTTTTCCATTGATGTTTATGCATTGTTAGACCCCAGTGCCACTTTGTCATTTGTTACTCCTTTTGTGGTTATGAAATTTGAAATACTCCCCGATGTGTTAGAAGAACCTTTTTCGGTGTCTACCCCGGTTGGTGACTCAGTAGTGGCAAAAAGAGTCTATATGAGTTTTCCTATTTCTTTGTCTAATAAAGTCACTTTGGTTGATTTGTTAGAATTAGACATGCTTGATTTTGATGTAATTTTGGGCATGGATTGGTTGCATGCATGTTATGCTTCAATAGATTATAGGACCCGGATGGTCAAATTTCAATTTCCAAAAGAGCCAATTTTAAAGTGGAAAGAGGGAAATTCTATTCCTAGAGGTCAATTTGTTTCATGTATAAAAGCTAGAAAAATGATCTCCAAGGGGTGCATGTATCATATTATTAGGATTGTGAATGTTGAGTCCAAGGTCCCTTTTTTAGAGTCGGACCCCGTGGTGAGTGAGTTTCTGGAAGTCTTTCCCGATGACTTGCCCGACATTCCTCCTGAACGGGAAATAGACTTTGGCATTGATCTTTTGCTGGATACACAACCCATATCCATCCCTCCCTATAGAATGGCTCCAGACGAATTGAAAGAGTTGAAGGAGCAACTCAAGGACTTGTTAGACAAAGTTTTATTCAACCAAGCATAACTCCATGGGGTGCCCCGGTATTGTTTGTGAAAAATAAAGATGGGTCCCTTAGGATGTGTATTGACTACTGCCAATTGAACAAGGTGACTATAAAGAATAAGTATTCCCTTCCTAGAATTGACGATTTGTTTGATCAACTTCAAGGGGCTAACTATTTCTCCAAGATAGATCTTCGTTCGGGTTACAATCAACTAAGGGTAAGAGGGGGTTGACATTCTTAAAACAACCTTTAGGACCCGATACAGTCACTTTGAATTTGTGGTTATGTCTTTTGGGTTGACCAATTCCCCGGCGGCATTTATGGACCTAATGAATAAGGTATTTAGGCAATATCTTGATTCGTTTGTGATCTTTTTTATTGATGATATTTTGATCTATTTAAGAAGTGAGGGTGAACATATAGATAATTTGAGGATCGTATTGCAAGTCCTTAAAGACCACAAATTATATGCTAAGTATAGTAAGTGTGAGTTTTGGCTAAGGTCGGTTGCCTTTCTTGGGTCATATTGTGTCGGGCATGGGTATTGAGGTAGATCCTAAGAAGACGGATGCGGTCAAGGGTTGGCTTAGACCTCTAACTCCTACCGATATTATAAGCTTTTTGGGTTTGGTCGATTACTAGAGGAGGTTTGTTGAGGGTTTCTCCTTTATTGCTTCTCTATTGATGGCCTTAACTCAAAAGAAAGTAAAGTTTATGTGGTCGGAGGCTTGTGAGAAAAGCTTCCAAGAGTTGAAAGATAAACTTACTTCCGCTCCGGTTTTGACCGTACCGGAGGGTACCAATGGGTTTGTCGTATATTGTGGCGCTTCTCGAGTGGGTTTTGGATGTGTCCTTACGCAACATGGCAAGGTAATCACTTATGCCTCAAGATAACTCAAGGTACATGAAAAGAATTATCCAACTCATGATCTCTAATTAGCGGCGGTGATGTTTGCCTTGAAAATTTGGAGGCACTACCTATATGGGGTCCATGTGGATGTTTTCACCGATCACAAAAGTCTTCAATATGTGTTTAGCCAAAAAGACTTGAACCTCCGACAAAGAAGGTGGTTAGAACTTTTAAAGGATTATGATATGAGTGTCCTTTACCACCCCGGCAAAGCCAGCGTAGTTTCGGATGCCTTAAGTCGATTGTCCATGGGTAGTGTGGCTCATGTTGAAGATGAGAAGAAATAATTAGTCTGTGATGTGCATAGGTTTGCTCGGTTGGGTGTCCAACTAGTGGATTCCACCAAGGGTGGTGTCATGGTCCATTATAGTTCCCAATCATCTTTTGTTGTAGATGTAAAGTCTAAGCAACACCTTGATCCTATTTTGATGGAGTTGAAAGAATCGGTTCTCAACAAGTCCGTTGAGGCTTTCTCCCAAAGGGGAGATGGGGTGCTTAGGTACCAAGGTAGATTATGTGTTCCGGATGTTGATGGCTTGAAAGAGCAAATTTTAGAAGAGGCTCATGGTTCGCGGTATTCTATTCATATGGGAGCCACCAAGATGTACCGTGATCTACGGGAAGTCTATTAGTGGAATGGCATGAAAAAAAATATAACGAGTTTTATGGCCAAATGTCCGAATTGTCAACAAGCTAAGGCCGAACACCTAAAACCGGGAGGTTCGTTGCAATATATAAATATTCCCATTTGGAAGTGGGAGGAGGTGAATATGGACTTTGTGGTGGGTTTGCCTCGTACTCGAAGGCAACATGATTATATATGGGTCATTGTTGATAGGATAACTAAATCAGCCCACTTCATTCCCGTCAAGGTTTCTTTTTCGACGGAAGACTATGCCAAGTTGTACATCAAGGAAATAGTGAAGTTACATGGGGTTCCTTTGTCTATCATTTCGGATTGAGGTACTCAATTTACTTTACATTTTTGGAAGGCATTTCAACAAAGGCTTGGTACCAATGTTAAACTTAGTACCACATTCCACCCTCAAACGGATGGTCAAGCGTAACGCACCATTCAAACCTTAGAGGACATGTTGAGGGCTAGTGTGATTGATTTCAAAGGTAATTGGGATGGCCATCTCTAATTGATAGAATTTGCCTACAATAATAGTTACCACTCAAGCATTGCCATGGCTCCGTTTGAAGCACTATATGGTAGGAAGTGTAGATCTCCGGTTGGCTGGTTTGAAGTAGGTGAGTTTGCTCTAATTGGTCCCGAACTAGTTTATGATGCCATTGAAAAAGTTTGACTCGTTATAGAAAGGTTGAAGACGGCCCAAATTTGACAAAAATCTTATGCCGATATTAGAAGGAGGGATCATGAATTCGAGGTTGATGATTGGGTCTACTTAAAAATCTCACCTATGAAAGGTGTGATGAGGTTTGGTAAGAAGAGAAAGCTTAGTCCTCGGTATATGGGCCCATACCAAATCTTGAAACGTGTTGGGAAAGTTGCATATGAATTAGACTTGCCAAATGAGTTAGCCCCGATTCACCCGGTGTTTCATATTTCCATGCTCAAAAAGTGCATTGGTGATCCGGTATCAATCCTTCCTTTAGAGGGTTTAGGAGTTTATGAGAGTCTATCCTATGAGAAAGTTTCGGTGGAAATTTTGGATTGACAAGTGAAGAGGTTGAGAAATAAGGAAGCAACTTCCGTTAAGGTCTTATGGAGGAATCACTTAGTTGAGGGTGCTACATGGGAGGCAGAGGCCGATATGAAGTACCGTTATCCTCATTTTTTCCTTCTACTCCTATCCATACTTGAGGTAAGTAGTTTTCTTGAGTTGGTGTTTTGGAAGTCATATGTGCTATAAGTGTACTTTATGATTTTCCTTATGTTGTGCATGTTCTTGTGAGAATTCATGTTTAGCATATATTGAGTTTTCATGATTTATATATTCCTCATGTTAATTTGCATTTTAGTATGATGATTACATAGTTGACTTCATGAGGTGAATTGATGAACATGCTTAGTTATGTTTTGATGAAATGGCATGTTGACTCCATATTGTTGTGTTGAGCTTGCTTGAGTTGGAGAAGGTAGTTCCTCCCATGTTTATGTGAATTGATGAGTTTTGTGCATATTGGGTTGGTGGATGTAGTTCCTACTTCCTTGTGTTGGATTGACTATGTCTTATGATAGAGTTGAAGTTTCCTCCTTTTGGATAAGTGCATAAAATGAATAGTGCATTTGTGAGTTTTGCGCATTTTTTATGTTTCATGCATAATGAGCTGTTAGTCTAGAGTTTCTAACTTAGTTTGGTGTTTAGATCATCATTCGGGGATGAATGTTTCCAAGGGGGAGATAATGTAACACCCCAGAAATCTAATGACCTAAGTTAGAGCCTAACATGTAGTCTAGTGTTCTAAATGAGTTAAACGTAAATATTAAGGTCCTAAAATAAATTCCCTAACCTAGTACTAAGGTCCTAGTGCCTAAACGTCAAGGCATGGCCCCCCCCAAGGACCCCCCAAGGGTCTTTGAGGAGGACCAATGGACAGACCCAAAAGCTGTCAAAAATAGCTTGGTCCACGAGAGGGGCACCCACACCACATGGGTGGACTCACGCACCGTAGGTGGGGGTTGTGAGTCAAGACTTAGTCTTCCCCAAACTCCCCCAAATCTCCTAGTCTCTTAAGGAAACCACGACCATGCAGTACGGTCCGTGGACCAACTCACTCCCCGTAGGTGGGGGCTCGTGAGTGAGGCCTGGACCAAGGCCAAAAGACAAGCCACAGACCTAACCCACGAGTGACCAGTACGGTCCGTGGGTTCATGCACGTCACTTAGGTGGGAGATCGTGGATGGGGTCTGCAAAAGCTACCTCAATTCTGCCAATGGTCTATCATTTTAATTAATTCCTATTTTTAATTATTTAAGGGTGGGGACAATTTATATTAGTTATTTAAACATATATAAGTACTTTTTAACTATTAACTACCTTTTAATCCCTCATAACTCACAAGACTCAAACATAACCAACTTCCCTCTCAAAATATTCTCTTTCTAAGACTCCATTGAAGAACAAGACCAAGGTCAAGCTTAGGGCTCAAGTTCCATCCTTTTCACTCCAATTTCGTGAGGAAAACATCAATCAAGGTATGGGAGTTTTGATTCATGGAACACTTTTCTCCATGAAGCCCTTCAACTCTTTAATTTCGAATTGATAGATTCTTCTAAAACTAGAATTTTTATTCTAGCCATGGGTTCTTCCTAAAAACGATTTCAATGGGCCAATTGTCTTATATTATGGTTGATTTGTTGTTCAATGGTGATTTTTATAGTAAAAATCCCCATGAACCCATGAAATCCCCCATGACCCCAATTTCATGAATTATAATGGGTGTATTGATGCAAGATGAATACTATGAATTGTATCTATGATATTTTAGTTATTGAATCTTGTTTTATCCATGCCTAGTATAGTATTTCTAGGTTTAATTATGAGACATAATTCATGACCCTTAAAGGGGTAAATTGCTAGGGTTTGTACATGTTGATGAATGTTGTGTATGGACTCATGATTCACTTAGAAAGTGAAGATCCTATGACTATTGTGTAAATTGAGGTATTGTTGAAAGGCAATTTCTTCCCTTACCCTTAGACTTGATTATGTATGAATTGTCTAGGATGATGATAATGTTGTTGTGTTGATTGAAAGTCTATTCTCATGAAACACTATGAACAATAATGTGAAAGGTTTACTCACATGCTAATGATGATTCTAAGGTTGAAAGTTAGTTCTCACCTATTGAATTTATAAGCTATTTTATGAGTTGTATTGAATGAAGGGCAATATATTCCTTCACACATGTAAATGCAATTCAAGACTAATTATGTATAATTTGGAAAATAATGTTTAACACTGAGTGGATATGGAAAATGAGGTAGAGGCCTTCCCATCAATACAATAGGCCGGGTCTTCTACAAATGATCTCATGAGATGGAAACTCCCTCGTCAATATAATAGGCCAGGTTTCTAGAAGCAATCTCCCTATCCCATAACTATGTGCCCACATAGGACTTTAGCTTGTGGATCCACCTAAAATCTATACATTTAGTTCTACCTTAGGCAAGTAGGACACCTTCTTTCAGTGTGGGGTTAGACGACACCGGATTCCATGTCGCTCACATGGTCTATGTCGGTTATGGCTATTCTTCCCTATATGACAAGATAATGAATAAGACATGAACTATATCTAGGACTTCTTGTTGAGTTTTACTTAGTAGCAGTGGGGGTATAAGACTTCTTTTTTACATGTCACAAGTAGACTTAGTAAGGTGTTATGGGGTAGTTTCTTTATGCTATGATGAGACATGAATGTATGCATGTATGTTGAATGGATGGTTGTTATGAATGAATTTCCTTATGTCCAAAGTAATATACATGACTATTTCCTTATGTATGACTATTGATTATGATGAGGTCTAAAGATGAGGTGTATGACTAAGGTAGCTTCAAAGGAGTACTTAGTATGGTTGGTATTATAGGATTCCAACCATACATTGCACAAGTGTTCCTTAGGGGTTGATAAGGTAATGATTTTACTATGGTATAAGCATAAATATGATTATGGATTGTGTTTTACCTTGAAAGTGCATGTTGATTTCCAAACTTGATAAATGCATACTTTTTAACAAAAATGTCCTTTTTATCATAATTCAATGATTTTTATGCATGCTTCCATACTTAGTACTTTATGTGCTAACCCATTTCTTCTACATTTAGTATGAGTGTAGGTTTCGATCGTTGAGACGTACTGCTTCTTTCAAGTGAAGCTTGGGTTGACTATTCCCTAGGTTTGGTGAGTCCTCAAGTTCGAGGACAAGATGCTATCATTTTCTAGCTTTTATTGTACTCTCTACTTTTGAGACTTTATCGATGTAAATGGCTTTTGACCCTATTTGTACTCTCTTTTGTACTAGATGGTGATTGAGACAAGTCTAGATCCTTATTTTCGTTTATAAAAAAGAATTTGACTTCGATTGTAAAAGTTTTAAATTTTCTGCATCATTCTTCTGACTTTATATGTATGATTATGCTAAGGGCTTGTATGTGACCCCTTCGGGGTCAAGTACGTCGTGTTACGTCTAGGAGGTACCCCTGGGTCATGACATATGGGATGAAATTGATGTATCAGTGCCCTTACCAGTTTGTGATTGTGCAGAATCAGCTCCTTACGTTGAACACTTAAAGTCACAACGCCTTTTGTAATTTCTGACAGGATTAAATGAGATCTATGGTAACATTAGGAGTAATATCCTATTGAGAAAACCAGTGATGACTGTTAATGAAGCTTATACCATGGAAATACAATAGGAGAGCCAGCGAAATTTGGGTGTGGTGGACTGTAATAGAGATCCCTTGACTATGTTAGCTGGTAGAGGAAGAGAATTCAGGTTTAAGAAGTCAGGAGACAAGCAAGGCGAGTCGTGCATACATTGTGGATACAAATATCATTTGAGTGACGATTGTTATCGATTAGTGGGATATCCGTCTAATTTCAAAAGTAAGAAAAAGCTCAATCAGTTAGGGGACTTCAAGCTAAGAGCCAATTCCACTACTGCACGATCAATATCGGGGGAACCTTCTAGAGGCCGACATTCTGGTGGACACACATGAAGTGCTTCTAAGGATCAACACTCAGGAGGTCATCACTTAATTGAAGATCAATACTATCAATTAAAAGGGAAAAATACAAGAGGACACTACTTCACCGAGAATCAGTATAAATAGATGGTGAATATGGTAGACAAACTGACAACTTCTGATTACTCATCAAACATGGAAGGTATGACCTCTCTTTTGTCCAAAGATTGTGAATGGATTGTAGACTCAGGAGCTACTCACCATATCACACATTGTAGAGAACTCTTAAGTACTCTTAGAAGATTAGAAGATCAGTTGAATAAAAAAGTACACAAGTACCGTGGTAGGTGTGAAATTGAAAATACAGGGAATGCAAACATACTAGGAGGTAAAAAACTTTAGGGTGTATTGCATGTTCTGGAGTTCATATTCAATCTCCTATCAGTCGCCAAGATAACAAAGGAACTTAGTTCTTCAGTTTCATTTTTTCCTGATTTCTCTAAGCTATCTCTGATTTTCTTATCCAATTATGTATCAATTTAGTTCTTGTCCCCTTTCATATTAAGAGTTACATATTAAGGGTAAATAAATTGTACTTAAGTATGTCTTACCAAACAATTTTTTTCTATTTTTCTATTTAAATAATAGTAATAGTAAAATTAAAAGAGAGGGAAAAGTAAGAAAACTTCCATATTATTTTTTATTTCCCTCCCTTTTAACCTAGTAAATCATATCTGCGGTTTTATTCCCTCCATATTCCCACTTTCCCCTCCATATTTTCACTCTCCCCTGTTATCCCCTTTTCTTAGTGAAAACTTCCCTTTCCAGAGCTATAAATTCCCAGATAGTTCCTTCGGGAGAGATGGAATTCAGATTATCGATCAACATCAGGTAAGATTTTTTGTTGTACTCAAATTCTTCTAAGTTTCTGTTTTATTCTCATCAATATGATTGTTTGAAAAACGTTTGTGCTTTATAATTTGGATGTAAATGTGCATTTTATTTCATTCATTGTTAAGCTTTACCAGTATTGAGACATAATGTAGTTATCAGTATTGAGACATAGTGTAGTTTTCAATTCTCTGTGCATTATAGTACATCCTCTCTGCCAACTACTTGGTTATTACTGTATCATCTCATCATATTCCTTCATCTTTTATTCACCTCTCTTTTTTTCTAAATGAATATGCAGCCATGCCAAAGGTGAAACGTTTTAAGAATCCACTAAAGGTTGCTAATGGGCGTGCTTCATCATCAACTACTCCAGCGGCACAAGCCCTCCCAGATGCTTCAACAATTCCTTTGCAATCTCATGAAGAACAAGCTCCAATTCTCCTACAAGAAGAACAAGCTCCAATTCTACCGCAACAAGAACAAGTTCACGTTATACCTTCTAATACAAGTGTACCCCTTATGAACCAACGTATATATTCAAAATATTGGAAGGTAGACGCAAGAGGTATGCTTTATAGAATTTTTACTTCAAGCTATGGTATCTTAGTTTTTTTCCTTTTTGGTTGAGTAACTTGTTTTCTTATTAAAGACTCAGAAAACGCTATCAAGCAAATTTCAAGGCCAATGAGGTTAATAACCTAACTGTTGGAGAGTGCATTATTGTGAAATTTGATGACTATAACACAGCATATGGTGAAGCACAAGGATTGCTCGATGGATATTGTGGATCTTTGGCAATTGATTGTAATTTTTTTCCGATTAGTTTTGAGAGGTGGTTAGGACCATTAGGCATGCCTAAGAAGTACATGGAAGACTTCTTTGAAACAATATTGAAGCTACAAGTGTTTTTAGATATATATTTACTTATTTCACCATGATTATAGTAGACGTGAGAAAACTAACTTCTATTTTTTAAGCCTCAGTTTGTTTTTGAGGTAAGAGAGTCAATTGCATGCAGATATTGCAATGCTAGTATTTCAAAGAAGTGGGCTACACATAGACAAAGGTTGTGGAATGAATATTTTGACCTAGCCAAAAGCAAAAATGAGATTCTAAGTAATGTACCATACTACCATCTGGTATAAATAAAGATCAATGGGCTAGTTTTGTTGCTTATCGTATGAAACCATCCACAATGGTAAGATTCAGATTTTGTTAATAAGTTTCATTTCATTATAGTTAAATAAAGTTAAAAAATTCAAGTTGTAATTATTTTGTTGATAGGAGATTTGTAGAAGAAATAGGGAAATTCAGAAGATGCGCAATAACTTAATAATTCAGCTTCTTCTTTAGTTAAACTTTTTTATAACTTTTCTTTCTTAGTTTCTAGAAACTGGAAAAACTCCCAGTTGGGCAAAAATGTTTATTGAAACTCATAAGAGACGGAATGGATCATTTGTGAATGATGAAGCATGAACTATTGGGGTAAGTACAACAATGGTGCATTTTTTTATACATTAACTTCATTTTTATTGTCTCATAATTTGCATCTCAAGTCTTAATATTGATATTTATATGCTCGTAGGAACAAATTGAACTGAATATGACTCAAGGTGACACCAATGAGACTGAAGTTTCCCCAAATGATACTATTGGGAAGATGCTAGGGGCAGAGCACTCTGGGAGAGTAAGATGTATGGGTATGAGAGCATCTACTTCAAACACATTCTTGAATACCAAAGGACGATTTAGTGAACTGAGCATTTCTTCGTCTAGCTACGGTGCATCGTCCATAAATTCTACCAATTTGCATCAAAAGGTCATGCGTTTGGAGTCCCAATTAGAAGGAACCTTGATTATGTTGAAGGATTACATGATATCAAAGGATGGTGGAGTTCCTGAACAATTTTCTACTTTGTTTTCTCCTCAGCCAGAAGTAAGATGTAAATATTGTTTGTACTTCTTCTATTACAGTCAAATCTGACCAGTTTAATAATATTGTACTTCATTATTTCATCCTACTGATTCGGAGAATGACCCTATTTCACTGGTGGATATTAGGGGATCATCGGTCGATAACAACACAAATCAACATTCAACTGCTTAATGTTTTATTTGTGGACTACTTTAGCTTTTTACGAATCTGAATTTTTAATGATTGTCTAGACTTGTTTTCCATACTTTAGTTTGACATTCGTACTTAAATTTATGACTTTCTATTTGGGTGTTTTAACAGTAATTTATTTATGATTTAACGATGAAGCCTAAGTTGATATATGATGTGCTCTTTAGTTGATGGGGTTGTGGCAATTTGCTCAAATCGATACTCTATTGCTGTGCAAATCTGAATTCTCTATGCAGATGTGATTTGTGGATTTTCAAAGCTCAAGCAACACATTATTTCTAATAGCAGATGTTGATGATCGGAGGAGGTACTTTGCTTGGTAATCTTGTTACACCCCAGATGTTGTCCATAGAGATCAAAAGCAAGATGAAATATCAAAATCAATTCATTCTAGAGAACCTGCACATTTGTGTAGCCTTAAAGATTTGCAGCTTAGTATTGACATTAGATGGAGCAACAGAGAGGTTTAGTTGAAGAGATTTATGGCATGGCTTATCCTTGTCCCTTTTCTAGCTTGTTGCAATTTTTATTTGTTCATTTGTACTAGATATTCACTTTGCAATGACAAGTTAGAGAAATTTACTAGCTCTAATTAAATTGAATCTGTGATCTCGCATACACAATCTGTTCTTTTTTTCTTATTATGCCATGTAAATTTAGAGTTTAGTGGAAGTTTTTAAATAGAAATAAAATAGAATTTAATAGAAAAGCTACATACTTTGGCTAATCTGCATCAATTAAAAGAGTAATAGCTTCCCTCTGTCCATCAACTCATGAGCAATACAAAACTCTAAAAGGATGAAACAGAGAGACCTGCTCAAGGGATATGTTTCATATTTGTAGTATAAATTACAGTTTCTTCAGATCAGGTCCAATCTCTCAAGTGTTACATCTTTATTATTAGCAAAAAAAAAAATGAACCAGACACATATTATCCCTTCTTAAACACATCAGCTGGGCCAATTTCAAGAATATTGTCCAATGCATTTATGGGAGTAACAATATGTGCCTTAATTGATTAAATTGAGGCCCTTGGATCCTTTATTGATGCACGCAAAAGCAACGAGTCAAGTTCATCCAACATCACTGAAAGATGATTTACCATTAGCACCCTTATCTGCATATTGTGTTACTGCTAGAACTTTGACACGAAAAGATGATACATGACAAAAATGTGTGTTATGTATTCTGGAAATCTCCACATTTAGGTTGAAGCAGGACTCCAAGGGCAATGTCGACCAATCGTTTGGACAATATGCACAAGAGTGCAGAAGTTAATTGTCATCTCGTCGGAATATCTGGCAACGGAGAAGAGTAGAATATTGTGATAAGACTCTTATCCACTAAGCACTCAATCAATTTTGTTAAAGGGGTTCACAAGTTAAAATACATATATATTCATTTAATTTCTTAATACAAATACAAGGTCCACGGAAAAGTTATTTGGTTTTAATGAGAGTTTTAGTGTTTTGGAGCTTATATACCTTGATCGATCATTTTTTATCAAAAGTTTGAGAATATGACATATGAATCCAATTCTGACGATTCCATCAGCTTCGGAAGGGTTATTTTACGCTATTAGCATGGTCGGCATAACTCTCAAGGTTTTCAGTATGAGTTGGTGTGATTAGGCATTTTAACTTTAAAGTTTAAGCCTAAATTTGACTTTAGTAAACATTCTGAGCAAACACGCTCAGATGAGAATTTGGTCAGCGCCGTTAGCTCCGGAATATTGAGTTTGGTCTACATTGACCCTTCGTTCGTGTCCTGAGGATTTCAAAAAAATTCCGAGGGAGGCCTCGGGGCGCGGAGCTTCGAGGTCGAGGGAGGCCTTGGGGAGCAGAGCCTCGAGGTCGGGGGAGAGGTCTCGGGGTGTGGAGCCTCGAGGTCGGAGAGGGGAGGCCTCAGGGTGCGGAGCTTTGAGGTCGAGAGAGGTCTCGGGGAGTGGAGCCTCGAGGTCGGGGGAGAGGCCTCGGGGTGCAGAGCCTCAAGGTCGGGGAGGAAATACCTCGAGGTACGGAGCGTCGAGGTCGGAAGGGAGGCCTCAGTGCGCTGAGCCTCGAGGTCGGAGGGAAGGGGAAGGCCTCAGAGCGTGGAGCATTGAGGTTGGGGGATTGGGGGAAGGCCTCGGGGTACGGAGCCTCGAGGTCGGGGGGTTTGGGGAAGGCCTCAGGGCGTAGAGCTCGAGGTCGGGGGATTGGGGAAAGGCCTCGGGGAGTGGAGCCTTGAGGTCGTGGAGGTGGGGGGAGGCCTCGAGGCATGGAGCCTTGAGGTCAGGAAGAAAGGGGAAGGCCTCCGTGCGATGAACCTCGAGGTCGGAGGGGAGAGGCCTCGGGGCGCAGAGTCTCGAGGTCGGGGGGGTTGGGGTAAGGCCTATAGGCGCGGAGCCTTGAGGTTGAGGGTTGGGGGAAGGCCTCGAGGTCGGGGGAGTTGAAGGAAAACCTTAGGGCGCGGAACCTCAAAGTTAGGGGGGAGAGGGGAAGGCATCAGGGTACGGAGCCTCGAGGTCGGAGGGTTGGAGAGGGAGGTGTCGGGGGGCAGAGCCTCATGGTCGGAAGGAGGTGAGAACTCCAGGCGCGGTGCCTCGAAGTCGAGGGAGGGGAATGGCATCAAGGTGCGGAGCCTCGAGGTTGGGAGGGGGAGGCCTCGGGCCGCTAAGCCTCGAGGTTGGGGGAAAGGCCTCGGGGCTCAGGGAGTAGAGCCTAGAGGTCGGGTGAGACCTCGGGGCGCAGAGACTCAAGGTCGGGGGAGAGGCCTTGGGGTGCGGAGCCACGAGTTTTGAGGGAAGGGAGGAATGCCGGTGAGCGGAGCCTCGAGGTCGAGGGTGTTAGAGGGAGGCCTCGGGGAGTGGAGCCTCAAGGTCGGGGGGTTAGGGGGAAAGGCATAGGGCTGCAGAGCCTCCAGGTCGGGGGTATAAGGGGGCTCGAGGTACGAAGCCACAAGGTCAGTGGGGTGGAGAGGACTCGATGCACTGAGCCTCAAGGTTGGCGCGGAAGAAGGGGAGGTGAGGCTCGAGGAACGGAGACTCGAGGTCGGAGGGGTTGGGGGGAGGCGTCGAGGTCGGAGGTGTTAGGGAAGGCCTCGAGGCATGGACCTCAAGGTCGAAGGGGCGAAGAGGCCTCGAGGCACGAACCTCGAGGTCGGGGGAGGCCTCGGGGCACATACCTCGAGGTCGAAAGGGTTGTGAGAGAGGCCTCAGGGCACGGAGCCTCGAGGTCGGGGGGTGGGGGAAGGGGGCTGATACGTCCAAACTTACACTCCAAATAAGAAGTGTAAACTGTCGTTGTCAATTTACAGAACTCAACTAGAGTTGAGGTCGATCCCATAGAGAATTTCTTTACAAATAAAGTTTCACTGTCACGTTTACTCAATTTTCGTTACTATTTCCTAAACAAATAACACGAAAAGTAAATTGGGTTTGATTGAAATATATTTTATCACCAACATTTGCAGTCGAACTTAGATACACAGTTAACAGACGACCTCGTTGTAAATTGATTTAGTTAATTTAAAGAAACCAGGTTTTGTGTTCACTATGACATCAATTATAATGTTATCTCGTAATTTGAGTGTCAGGTAATTAATGTTTACAGAACCTTTGCGAGTTGAACTAATCTAACGCTTCTCAGCCTAATCAGATAATATTCACTCTAATTCTCTTGAAATTAAAGTGTTATCAATATTGGACTTCGCTTAATCTGATATGGTGTTAAAGATCTCTTCTCTCAAACTCCAACTTTAACTCCAATTCATTAACTTAGTTTAGCTTTTTCCTAACTAGTGCTTTTCTCTCGAACAAACACCAGATACGGGCCTGTCTAAAGTGTGCACTCAATAGACTAAAACGATAATGAAAGTTGTAAACTACAGGTTGTAAACAAAGACTGCCTTTTACTCATTTTATAGAATCACAACTAGAATATCGTCATAGATCCCACGCACACAGTCGTGGTATTTAGCCACTCATGGTTTCACGCACATAGTCAGTAATAGGGAATGAAAACATGTTAAGAAATACTTACGAAAATGATTTGTAAATCAACAACCACTTGATAATTTGGTAACCGAAATCCAATCTTCAAAATAATAACAATAATCTGAATCCACAAACCAAAATCCAGAATAAACTTGTCTCCTCCTTCGTAAAATGTGATATAATAAATAATAATCCTCCAACGACCTAAAGTAATTAAAAATAAAATGTTTAAAACGAGTCCTAGTCAAACTAGGACTGAAATGTCGGATGGCTCTACGGCCACTTCTACGGTTCGTAGAGGTCTTCATGGGCCGTAAGCCCTCCGTGATCTTCCCTCTAACTTTCCCTAAGGTTGGGTATTCAATGCCTTCACTGGAAAATGCACCACGGGAGCCACCACGGTCCGTAGTGAGGACCACGGCCCGTGAAGTCACATGTGGTCTTCTCTTGGGTTTCAACCTTCTTTCAACTCTTCCTTGATGTCACACTGGTTCAGCTTCACGGCAAGTACCACGGTCCGTGGTGAGGACTATGGCCCGTAGAACCCTCTGTGGTCTTCACTTGGTTATTCCTACTTTTCATCTTCTCAAGGCCCAGCGCTTCCTTACTTCCACGAGCTCCACTATGGGTCGTAATAAAGTTAACGGTACGTTAAATTGGCCGTGAACTTCACTTGGTCAACATTAGTTTTACTTCTTTTTTCGCTTTTCTATACAACACAGATTCTACCTACACATTTAACAAACCTATCAAATAATCCAAAATTTCACCTAATTCCAGTATTGGTTCATAGTTATTAAGCATCAAATGTGCCACGATATCACGGCACATCAACACTCTCAACTTAGAACCATCACTTGTCCCCAAATGATGAGAAAAGCAAATACAATAAGCCCTCAATTCATTTCAAGATTTATGACACTACGCAACAACTATTTCAAGTACAATTTGTACCCCAAACCTTTAAATCTAACATGTAAGGATCAATACATGACATCTCATTACTCATAGTCGATCATGTTTATATCTGTGAATTATCAGCTCACACAATCTACTTTCAAATGCAACCACTGTGTCCTCACACCAAAAAATTCCCTCGCTCATAATAGTAGGGATTGAGTAATACGCTCACGCTCTCAATGAACTTCTAACACTAACAACAAACTACCATAGGCTTGCCCTTGCTTTCTACGCTTTATCTTTTAAACACCCGAAATAGGATCACTGTAGGACTTTATTGGCTTGTAACATAGGCTCGGGGCTAGGGACTGGATATTTGGTTTCGTGAGTGACTAATCCCTTGGTTTTATTTTTCTTTTTCTTTTTCTTTTCTTCTTTTTCTGTTCTTTTCTCTTTCTTTATTTTATATGCAATTTTGATATGCACTTAGTTCACTGGTTGAACCTTTTTTTTCCCTTTTTCTTTCTGTTCGGATTGCGATCACCCTCAACTTAGGATTTTGCCCTGAGTTGTGATATCGTACCTTCGGAGAACCAAGGATATGATATATGTTGGGTAAGAACAAAGACTGATTTAAGGCTCAAATTGGGTTCAAGTGATAAGCTTTTCATTTGGTTCTTTTATTTTTGGCTTTTGACTGGTTTAACAAAATGGCCAATTGATCCTTTCCTATCTGGTTATTCTCAGATTCAAGCAAGACTACTTAGGCAAGTTCTAGTTTCTGCTCCTAGTGTTAGACTTCAATCAAAACTTACACACACTACACATGATTGCATTTTGTTAGTTTCTTGGTTCACCAATTAATTTATCAGATTAGCCATGTTCAACATATCAGTATCTAAGATGTCATCTAAAGAACCTAACAGTAAAACTCAGATGCAGGTTCTCAATTTTCACAGATTAGCTGTTGCACAACTCAACACATAAAACATCCAAAATAGTAATACACAGAGACGACCTCCATTTTTTTAACAGTTATGGCAGGTTGCTCACTACCCCCTCCCCAAATAAAAAGGACTTTGCCCTCAAAGTCAATACATAAAAATACAACACACAGGCTCTGAGGAGGGGTCACACCTACGACGCTTTAGGCGTCGGTCATCGGATCAGCATTGGAACCCATATCAATGGGTGCACTCTCAGAACTCGGGACCTGATCAGTTTGGTTCTTACTAGTCGGAGCGGGTGCTCCACTACCAGAAGCTCCAACTAAGGTTGCATCGCGTTGTTGCTGTTCAAAGGCTTCTTTTTCCGAGCTTCCCTCTTTGATGCTCGACGAGCTCTCTTTTCTTGCCTTCTTGCCTCTCTGGCCGGGTCAGTAGAGGTCTCCTCATCAAGTTCTTCAGTTTTGTGTTTTCTCTTGCTAGACTTACTCGTGGGGGGTTCTTCCCAAATATCATCAATTGATTAATTGGAGGGTGCCTGATTTAACATTTGCATCAACGACTCTGGCATGACCGAAGTGGGCACCTGTACTGGCTTTTCAACCATCTTAGCAATCTGAGTGTGCATCTCGGCCAACTGGCTCTGAACTCTTTAGTATCTGCTGAACCGGAAGCCTGGAATTGATCCTGAGCAAGGTTCTCCAAACCATTCATTATGTCCTTTAAGACCGATAGCTTCATTCTCATCTCATCTTTAATCTCTTTTTTCGCAGCTAACACATTTGTCTCTATCAACTGAGGCATTTGGAGCACAATATGGTCTACCAATGTCCTGGTATGGCGCTGATTTGCAACCAATTTCTCAAGAAAAAGCATAGGAATAGTGACAAAGGTACCTGGAGCTTGGGAAGTCGAAGCTGGAGGTGGTGGTGCCTCTGTGGAAGGCTGTGATGACTCTCCCTGTTCTGGACCTCTATTTGCATGTGGGATATCAATTTGGACATGTGGAACATAAACTAAAGTACTCACAGCGCCAGACTTCGCACCAAAGAGATAGTTCGCAACATCCTTGATTTTAGAAACCTAGGTTAGTCTGAACGCCTCACCCCTTCTGTCAACCAGGCTGTTCGGAGGAATGTTCGCTCCTTAACATAATTTCCCTATCAGGTAGGGAAAATGAAGTGCAGCTCTCTCGTTTAGTGCCTTGTCTCTCATCTCGATTGCTATTATCCATCCCACATTGACCGGGTAACCAACCATAAGATAGGCTACCAACGAGGCTAGGGAAGATGACAAAGTGTTATCATTAGTTGTCAGTCGCAATTGTGCTCGGACAACGGCCCACCAAACCTTGGCTGGAAAAGACAGTGAAGCTTTAGTGATGAGTGTTGGAGTTGTGGTGACCCAAACTGCATTTTCCCCATCTATGGCAATCTGCTTCGCAATCCAGCGTAAAACCCTTTCTCGAGAAGTCTGATCTTCCATCATAGCATCACTGATGACCACATGATGTTTTCCCTCGAAAAGGCCAACTGAAGCTGGTGCAGAGTATTCCGGGCCGTACAACATTCTGTTAATCAAAGCCTCAGAAATATCTATTGATTTGCCCATAACTATGATTGAGTTGAGTGGACCTCAGGTAATAGACATATCTCTTTGTCCACGTTTCGTGGTCTCTGTATCCGCAGCAAAATTCATCAATGTAGCTGCATAAGAGGAATAAAATTCTCTGGTCAGGTGGCTAGAGTATTCGCCAGGTGCATTGTCCATCCAATTGAACTGATGGAGCTGAAATATCTGATAGATGTCCGAGAATGCTTTGATATCAGCTACTACCACCCTAGTCTCAGGCATGATTACTCGATCCTTGAAGCCTCCAGTTTTGTTCACAATCCCATTGTCGATGAACTCTTTAGACCGGTTGACAGTCCACATGGAGCGATAACAAGCAATTAATTGTGGTCTCAATGCCGGGTCAGGTTCCTAAGCGTTCACATACATCACAATGGTATCATCATCGGTGATTTCCTCTTCATCCTCTCTATTAACTGCTTCCTCTCGTACTCCAGTTTCAGCCTCTGTATTAGCCACATGTGGAGAGGTACTTGTGTCATCCTGAGAACCTCTTTTAGATTCAGCACTGCCCCCGAGTCATCAGCAGATTGGCTACCAGCAACATCATCTCGTTGTAAATTGATTTAGTCAATTATAATGCTCTCCCATAATTTGAGTGTCAGGTAATCAATGTTTACAGAACCTTTGTGAGTTGAACTAATCTAATGCTTCTCAGCCTAATCAGATAATATTCACTCTAATTCTCTCAAAATTAAAGTGTTATCAATATTGGACTTCGCTTAATTTGATATGGTGTTAAAGATCTCTTCTCTCGAACTCCAACTTTAACTCCAATTCATTAACTTAGTTTAGCTTTTTCCTAACTGGTGTTCTTCTCTCGAACAAACACCAGATACGGGCCTATCTAAAATGTGCACTCAATAGACTAAAACGATAATGAAAGTTGTAAACTATAGGTTGTAAACAAAGACTGCCTTTTACTCATTTTACGGAATCGTAACTAGAATATCGTCATAGATCCCACGCACCTAGTCGTGGTGTTTAGCCACTCATGGTTTCACGCACATAGTCAGTAATAGGGAATGAAAACATGTTAAGAAATACTTACAAAAATGATTTGTAAATCAACAACCACTTGATAATCTGATAACCAAAATCTAATCTTCAAAATAATAACAATAATCTGAATCCACAAACCAAAATCCAGAATAAATTCGTCTCCTCCTTCGTAAAACGTGAGATAATAAATAATAATCCTCCAACAACCTAAAGTAATTCAAAATAAAATGTTTAAAATGAGTCCTAGTCGAGCTAGGACTGAAATGTCGGATGGCTCTACAGCCACTTCTACAGTTCGTAGAGATCTTCACGAGCCGTAAGCCCTCCGTGATCTTCCCTCTAACTTTCCCAAAGGTTGGGTATTCAATGCCTTCACTGGAAAATGTACCACGGGAGCCACCATGGTCCGTATTGATGACCACGGCCCGTGAAGTCGCTTGTGGTCTTCACTTGGGTTTCAACCTTCTTTCAACTCTTCCTTGATGTCACACTGGTTCAACTTCACGGCAGGTACCACGGTCCGTGGTGAGAACTACGGCACGTAGAACCCTCTGTGGTCTTCACTTGGTTATTCCTGCTCTTCATCTTCTCAAGGCCCAGCACTGCCTTACTTCCACGAGCTCCACTACGGGCCGTAATGAAGTTTACGATCCGTTAAATTGGCCATGAACTTCACTTGGTCAACATTAGTTTTGCTTCTTTTTCCGCTTTTCTGTACAATCCAGATTCTACCTACACATTTAACAAACCCATCAAATAATCTAAAATTTCACCTAATTCTAGTATTAGTTCATAGTTATTAAGCATCAAGCGTGCCACGATTTTGCGGCACATCAGGGGCTTGGGTCACAGAGCTTCAAGGTCGGGTCGTGGGGGGAGGCCTCGGGGCACGGAGCCTCTTGTTGCATGAATGACCAGAGATTGTAGAGAACTAATTTTTTTTTAGTGGAGCGCGTGTAAATTCTATGTCCTATAGAACTTTAGAAAGGTTCTGAAGTCCTTTTTCGAGCCACCAAATTTGACCATGGCCTGGATGCACGTTCAGATTCTCGCATAGAGTATTAACAAAATCAAGCATACATCCAGATTTCATGGTAGTCTCTGATCTTGATGACTTTTATGCTAACAAGAGGCTCTTATAAATCTGCCTCAAATCAAGACTAAAAGGATTTATCCTTTCCAGCAATTTACAGAACTCATCTGTTAACACACGCGTACGTTCCTCTTCTTTGTCTTCCTCCATATAGTTGGCCACCGCTAGGAAATATAGTTGTAGTGCAGTATAAGCTACATCCTCAACATGGGTGAAGAAATCCTTCATACTCTCATGCTCAATGCATCGCTTTGCAGTTAATATGAAGAAGGCTTGTAGAAAATACAAGGGAACGATCAGGGGAGGATTTACGTTGAACGAAGGGGCTTCATCCGAACCCCCTTCGTCGAAAAATTACACTATATATATAAGATTAAATTCTTAATATACGTGTATATATATACTATTGAACCCCCTGAACATTCACCAAAGGCATAGCTCAGTGGCGTTGGTGGTTCAGGAATTTGATCTACTGCACACGAGGTCACGTGTTCGAATTCGGGCAGAGGCATTTCTTTTATCAGCTTATATTTTAGGCGTTTTAATTTATTTATTTTTAAAAATAATGCAACTTATATTTTAGGCATTTTAATTTTATTTTATTTTTAAATAATGCAACTTATATTTTAGGCGTTTTAATTTATTTTTTTTAAATAATAATGCAATCAGAAAACGATGTTTAGTTCCAAAAAATTAAAACACTGATTAGGAATTTAGGATTTATTAGTTTAATCCCTAATTATAAAGTCAAATATTAAAAAATCCTTTTCTTCTTGATTCGACCGTTTAATCCGACCCGTTTATATTCGATTCGACCCGTTTATTTGTGGATATTATTTACGTGATTAATTTTTTTTTTAACCCCCTTGATGAAAATCGTCCCTCCACCACTGGGAGCGATCCCGTACATAATCAAGAAAAATTTCGACAAACCTCACTAGGGGTGGCAATTTCAGCCCATTTTACCCATATTAAATAAGTTGTGGTGGAACTTCAACCGTATCTTGCTAAACTTGGCTCGCATTGATAGGTAAATTCTGAATCTGTCTCTAACTATCTGAACAACTTTTGTTTTGGCAAATTAGTTTCCTGTGTCTCTATAAAGGGCCCTTTACCTATGATTGATTAGTTTTTAATGATAATATAGGTGTATTTTACTTTCTTCAATGTCACGTTTTGCTCTACTGTTGGATCCTACTTGCTCTTGTTCTGGGAAGTAGAAGAGCTGTTGAACTATGTTTGGCTTATGAATGGGAGAAGTTGAGCAATATAATGACCAGAATGTGTAGTTGATAGCTTTTGTTGTTCTCTGTTTCTTATTTTGAACAATATCACATTATAGTACAAGGTTCCATTTTGCTTATCATACTACAGTATATCTTGATAGCATATTTAATACTCATTTTTTGCTCAACCTCATCTTGTTGCTTCACTGCAGCCACTGGCAGTGAAGACGATGCTGCAGATCGATTGTGCAACAAAGGAAGATGAAATCCCGGCATCCTGATGCACTGCTGCCTGCTGCAGATCGGTCATCAAATATTATACTTTTTTGTTTAGTCTCTTGTTTTAGCAAAAACGCAGTAGAGAGCAGCCATGAGACTGCACTTGTGTATCTCAATTGCAGCTAAGCTTATGTAATTATAATTGTATTTTTGTACTTCGATTATCGTATTTTGATGTTAATACTTGATTTCCACTTCTTAGTTTCGTTGGACATGAAAAACGGAATGAATACTGATCTTTATCCTCTTAGTATCATTTGAAGTACTATTTGTTGGTGATGGCTCTTTAGTTGTTAATATTTGATTTTCACTTCTTGATTGCTTACTGTTTGTATGTTGTCAAATGTTAGATGAAGAGAAATGGGAGGGGTGATTTGATGTACGGAGTAATTGAGAGATAAATTGATGTCATGAAGGAGATAACATTTGTTTCCAGCTATTGGGAAGGTTTCCCAGTTCACTTAGTCAAGGAAATATGGAGAGGTTTTTAATGGGTTAGAACAAATTTATTTGGGTGGATTATAATCTAAACCATTTTTGGTCAATTCATATTCAATCCATCCAAATCTGATCCAATCCAACCATTTGCCACCCCTAAACCTCACCATCTCCATAGTGTTTCGGCTAGATGATGTTGAAGGCTTTGAAGCTTTGATTTGCTCATCAATATTATCAGGTTTAAGAATTTTCATCATTCCTCTAGTTGATGTTGATGGCTTTGAAACTGCTTTGAGTCGCTCAGCAATGTTCTCCAGTTTAATACTCCCTCCGTCCCATTTTATATGTCACATTTTTACTTTGTATTTGCATTAAAAAATGATGTAACTTTACCCTTCTATCCTTATTTAATGTTTTCTTAAGTCAACTTTATTAAAAAATGACAAGATTAATTAACTATTCTATCAAGGGTATAATAGGTAAAATATGATAATTTATGCATAAATTTTATAAAATGACAAGTATTGTGGTCCAACTATTTATAGAAATGGATCACATATAAAATAGGACGGAGGGAGTAATATAAGACAGTTTAATATGATGATTTAAAAAAAAAAAAAAAAAATCTTTTAACTTTCTGCATTTCGATTTCTTTTTGGGATGTCGAAAATTGGAGAAGAAACTCCCATAAGCTTTCCCTTCAGCATGTGCTTCTCAGATTTGGATCTCCAGATCTAATAAATGCGCGCTTGATTGCATTTTCGAACTATGTGAAATTGAATAAAAATATTTTTATATCATTTAAAGGTCAAAATACTTTTTTTTGTATTATTAATTCAAGATATTTTTATTATATTTTGCATAATTCAAAGAATATTTTTGACCTTTTATTTCAATAAAATGTATTAAGAATTATTTTTGAATCTTATAATTTTAAATTTTAGTATAAGATAATACATAATGTATCAAATATCTTTTGAATTTATGATCTTAAATATGCTAGAATAAAAAAATACCGTATATAAAAATAATATTTTTCAAAATAGACTAAAAAGGATAAAAATATATTGTTACTTTTTGTATCTTTTGACGTTTAATGATTTTCCTTCATTTCTTTTTTCAAAATCCAAGTAATTATTTTGGAACTTATTTCGTTTAATAAATAGCAATTTCATTGACTCCTAAAATTAAATAAAGACTGAATTAACGTAGTATTTTAGGTAAATGTACATATTTCGAAATTGCGGAAATGTTAGCAAAATTTACCTCATGATGTCGGGAATGAAATGTAAAGTATTTCAAAATACATCTATTTTCAAGGAGTTTAACTTTCTTTGTAACTATTTAGAGGTAGATCGAAGAAGAATGAGAAATAATTAAACAGGATAAGGTGTAACATCATCTAACTGAAAGTCGAAGATTAGAGTGAAAGGTTAGTCAGTAGATGTTACCGAGGACATGACCTTAGAAAAAAGGTATAGAGATCGAAGATTAGGAGTAAAAGGTTAGTCGGTAGACCATTTGACGTGATTGAGGAGATGACCTTAAATAGAAAAGTATAGAGGCCGAAAATTAGATTAAAAAGTTAGTCGGTAGATGAGTACATGTTCCAATTTGTTGACTTTTAACTACAATAACATGTAAATTACTTGAGACGTACATCATGAACTGTAGATATTGTAGAACAAGTTATCAAACATCTAATTGTGTACAGCAAGCAGAATCTTAAAAACGAAAACAAAAAACAAGAGCATAAACTTGTATGATTATGTTCCAAGTAACAAGTTTAATTTTCTGTTGCTCAATTCATGAGTGTTTCTTGCATCCTTCAACAAAATTAAGTAGCATCATAGAGTTTTTACAACCTGCAACGATATAATCTTACTTCCTAGTACGGAAAAAAGCTTTTGTATAAGGTTCGAAATGGTGAATTGAGGTAGAGTAGACTGATGATCCTGTAGTCATTTGGCCGGCTATTGAAGAAAAAGCTTGCATTTGCTTCTCCTACGTAGTTGCTAAAGCATCAGCTAGCAAGTATATATGTTCCCTTGATCATATTATGATTCTACAACAACCTGCAATCATCAACAATATGTGAGTATAAGTTGTTCTTACTGACGAACACAAAATTTATGAGCTACGACATAACTAAAGTGAAAGAAGATTCCACCTTTTGATTAACTAAGGAAATAAAAGAATGCTATGAGCAACAAGGAAAATCATCCAAACTTTATATATCAGAAGTTAATTAACTGCTAATCAAAGATCTTGGTAATTCATCTATCTCCTCAACAAGCTAAGTGTCACTAAAAATGATCATTAAACATGTTTAACAGTTTAAGCTTTGATTCTGCCAAGGTCTACGCCAATAATCATTGGCATATTCACTTGCGCCTTGGTGTTCTTTACTCTTACTTTGTCTAGCAGGTTACCATGGTTACCGCCTCAATGTTTTTGAATGGGCTGAAACATTGAGGGAGAAAATGGAGATGGCTGAAAGGGGGAGGATCAAAATTCTGTTTTGCAGCAAGTTAAGGGTTTTAAATTTGAACCAAGTAGAGGAAGTTCAAGCAATAAATCAGTTGGGTTCAGACCCAATTATCCTCGAGTCGCAAACATACTTGACACATGTGACTCAAGAGTTGGAGCAGAAGGCATAACACTGATTCACCATCGCTGATGACAGCGAAGTCGACTAGCTTCAAGGCAACTTCAGTAGCAAAATCCGAGGGACAATTCAAAAAGTTGTATGATTCAAAATTTGCACGAAAAAGAGAGCCAATGTTATGTTTCAGATGTGATGAAATATTTGGCCTCAATCACTGTTGTAAAAATAGGCAACTTAACCTATTGATCATTTCAGAGGCACCCAATACAGATAAAATGATACAGAAGAATTCTTTGAGCCTACCAGAGAAGATGTAGTTGATTGGGAAACAAAGGGTACTAGTATGGTGTAGAATATGAATTCGGTTGTGGGCATTACAACAGGTATAAGTTGTTGTTCTTATTGACGAGGCAAAATTTAAGAGCTAAATACCAGTTTAAGCCCCTACAGGTTGGTTTCAAAGTAAGCCCGCATCAACCTATTTTCCAGGTAAAATGTTCATTTCTTATGGAGACAACCAAGAAAAATTTCCATGTAAATCTACAGTTTGCTTGCGAGATGTGTGCTTTTGGTTTACATCAAATTGAGATTTAATTTGAGAGAAAGATGACGTAAAGAATAAGATATCCTAACCCCTTAAAATAAAAAGATTAGAATTTAAAATTGAGAGGGAAGAGATAACGTTGCTGCCGACATATAGAAGTGAACAATGTTTTATAGGCAGTTGAATAAATGGAAAAGAAATCACTAGCATATAGGTTGAAAAAGAAAAAGAAATTGATCTTCCTATTTGTAATGAGGAAAAAGATAAAGTGAAAAGAAAGAAGTTAGCTTTAGAGTGTCTTGGACACAGCAAATCAACACTTCCAACTGTGCCTATGCCAAAGTTGCTTGGACTCTTCAAAAATGTTAATGAGCGCGTGTCGGATTCGCCAAAAGTAGTGTATATTCGACACGGCTGCGGCATCAAAGTGAAGAGTTCGCACAACCAAGGCCTATGCTCAACCTGAAGTGATTCAAACTTTTGAAAAATGAGTATTTCTTACTAAAGTAGGACAGGTTTTGTCAACTTTAAAATGATGGTAACTTCTGGCTTCTAGGGATGTCAATGGGGTGGGGCAGGGCAGGTTTAAGCCTATGCAGATAGGTTTAAAGTTGTGCGCTGCGGGGCAGGTTGAAGTAATTTTATTAAAATGATGTGCGGCAGGACGGGTTGCGGGTTTTATGTTTAAGTCTTACTGCTAGGATAGAATTGCTTCGTCTTCTGCAATGCTTCTTAGCTCCTAATTTCAATCTGGATGACTTAAAGTGTTCAACACCTTGGGGGATAACCAGTTGAGTAGAAGTCATATAAATTTTGGAGTTGGTAGGAATACATGAAGTATTTATTTTGAATTTTTGAGCAACATTCTAAATTTAGTCTACTATACAGGAAAAAAGTTAAGAAAGACATTTTTGCAAAGTTTTATACAACAGACTGATCAGAAACATTTTTTCCATATCTGGTCAACGGTGTAGTTATTTTGAGTCAACTTTTTCTTCTAAGGTAAAAAAGAAAAAAAATAAAGAGAAAAGAACAAATTAAACTTCTTAAGTAAGAAATAATTGTCAAACTCTCCGTTTTCAGAAAAACTGAAATGTAATCTAGTTTGTTTAAGCTTTAATAATAAAATAATTTTTAAAAGTTTTTTTGCTATGCAGGTGGGTTGAAGCCTTTGCGGGTTTAGACCAAACCCACACCGCAACAGCCCTGCCCCATTGCCATCTCTACTACCTTCTCAACTATGGTCACACCAATTGTTTAGTTAAGCAAATCTGGGCCATTAAAATTTAGAGAATAACTAGTGAAAAAGAGCCTAATACACTCGAGAGTTAAGATTATAGCAGTCAAACACTTCCTAAAACTGTTCTCTCCTTCAACTCACTTTTCACAAGTCAACGGTACCACTAAAGTGAAAGAAGATTCCGCTTTTTGATTAACTATAGAAAACTAACAGGAAGCTATCATTAGCAGCAATGAAAATCATCCAAATTTTATAATATCAGAAGCTAATTAACTGTTATTGAATGATCTCCGTAATTCATCTATCTCCTTAATAAGTGTCACTAAAAAACGATCAATATTTGAGAAAGAATACTTACAAGCTGTTAACTATTACAACAGGCATTCACCTGAGTTCTGACATCTTTCAATCTTCGTTTGGTAAATCCGGACAAACTAGGCTTTCGATGCAGAGTTCCGCCTTATTTCTGTTGTAAACACCAGTAACCTTAACATTAGGAACCTTTGGATAAGTGATAGAGTCATTCTTTGGATCGTATATCGCTAAAGTTGATTTAAACGCGAGCAGAATTTCACCTTTATTATACGTGAAAAGGGGCGGAGAAAGCTCATAGTTCTCAGAATACCTGATGGTATACAGTTTTGTCCAAGACGCTTTAACTCCATATTCCTTCATTACCCACACATCAGAGTGAGTTCTCTCATCATAATTAAAGAGGACCGAAAGATCATTTCCCAACACTCCAAGCTTCAAATCTCGTCCTTTGTTGTAGCTGGGCAGCTCCAACTTTCCCCATTTCTCATCAACCAAATCAATAGACGTGATGTGCATATGACGTCTACGAAATGTAATCCAATGAAGCTTATGATTCACAAATTTAGCCTCACCACAGTAACTCACCCCAGGTTTAAAATCTTCAAGTGTTCTCCAAGAATCACTCTTTAAACTATATATCGCGGCCTCGAAATTGGCCTTAATCATGCTACTAAAAATACCCACTACCTTATAATCGTCATGAACCTCATCATATCCAAAAGCACAAGTGGACCAGCATTCACGCATCTGTGTAGGCACAAAGCCGAACACTTTCTTGAACTTTCTAATTGATGGATTCCATAGCACCAACCCACCAAACCCATCGGCAAGACAAACCAAACCATTAACAGAACCCTTAATACGAACACCATAACGTGAATTTTTCATGGGACGATCCAAATCAAGTGCCCCAGTAACAGAGTTATGAAATAAAGAGCTAACAGAACAAGATTTAATATTAGTCTCTAATGTATCCAATTGTATCAGAGATATATGGCGGGTATAATCCTTAGAAGAAAAACTAAGATGGGTTTTCACAAATTCAGGACTGGAAATCAAATTAAACCAATATTTGGAAACACATTTGAACTGTAAGAGGTATTTAACTGGAACCCTTACAAGAATTGCTTCGATCAGTTCTTCTGGAAAACACCCCATTGAATCTTTGCTTGAAATTTCAGTACGCTTTCTCAGTCTCCTCCGTTTTGGGCGTCGATGAAAAGCTTCAGATTTCATCTTGGTTAGCAAACGTTTCATCGAAAGCTTCATTCTTTGAAGTATAATTCAACAAAATTTGATCTTTGCTTTATTGTTTCTACCGAAACCTGAAGTTTTTGCCGCACTACTACTCTTACATATATCTTCTTTTTTTTTGGTAATATAGGGTTTTTTAATCATTCTACACTTCATGCAAGAGATGTTTATATGGACATTTCTCTTTTGTCTAAATTTAAGTGATATAATTTTTTTTTTCAATGTGTTTTAAATATATTTGTTGTATTCATCATTTTAATAAGCTTCGCTCTCCTTTTGAATTTTTTCTCGAACTAACCACTTGATTTTGTTACTAGTTGATCAAAATCTCACTCCATGTTAATTGTAAATTTTTTTGAATTTTTTGAGATTTTCACAGTGAAGTTTCTTTTTTGATGCAGCTTTTCGTATTGATACTGTTGTGATGCGATTATGTCGATCTTTAGCGCTAATGTTAGTGTTGCTCCTCTTTCGTGCCTTCACTTTTTCATCTTTCGAATTTTCTTATATGTTCTTTTTCTTTTTAGGATGCTCGTGGAGTTTCTTCATTTTGAATCAAATTTGTTTCTGCTGAGTTTTCTCTTTGTTCTTCCTTTCGTTGATGCTCAATTTTTTTACAGTAAATTCAGTCAATGTATAATTGTGTTTCTCTCTAGTTTAAGTTGATTGTTGGCAATGACTTGATGAAGAGAATCTATGTGAGAAGGTTCTAAAATCGGATTACGATCAATGCGGAACCAACGAATTCAGTCGAACAAGATAACGAGTCTAAGGGAAGGATCAAGCTTGAAAGGAATGGATGGGCTTAGGCTTTATAGTGAACGCAGACCCCCGCTTATATATATATGAGATCAATGATTTAAATAAAAGAAAAATGTCGAAAGAAAGTTTTAGCCCTTAAACTGTGTTGCAAAGAGAGGTCGAAAACAAAGATTCGCAAAATGAGTATGGTAGTTTTTTTAAAAACCTGCACAAAGTTTAAGTAAAAATAAAATTATTATTTTGAGATCAAAGACGAGAAAATTAAAAATAATATCCATTATGCGATTTTCAAGATTTGACTCATCGAGAGTCGTGATTTGATTTACTCGTTTTGTCCCTAATTACTTGTTCAATTTTTCTTTTTTACTTGTCCATTTTGACAAATCAAGAAAGAACAAAAAACGTACCTATTAGTTACTTTCAATTAATTACTTTGAAAAAGCTAGAACTTTTTGAAAATATTAAATTTTTAATTCATCAACTTCATAAGTAATATAGGTAAAATGGTAAACTCACTATGTCAATCATAAAAGCGACTGTGATAGAACCACAGGATTCGAGGGATGCCTAATTCCTTCCCCTCGGTCAACAGAATTCCTAACTCAATTTTCTAGTTCGTAGACCATTAATTAATAGAGTCAAAACTTCCTTTTGATTAGGAATTTCTATAAGGTGACTTGGAACACAAAACTCAATTCCAAGTGGAAAGGCCCAAACTCATTTTCTCTCTCTCTATCTCTCATTTGATTATTGGATTGTATTTAGTTATTTTTGTTTTGATTAATTCTAACTTTGAATACTTAGATTAACTAAATGAAAATTTGTGTGGGCACGACGCCATGAAGCCGGGGCCCGGGGCACGTCGCCTCGAGGCCGGGGGCAGGGGGAGTCAGGGTGTGGCGCCTCGAGGTCGGGGGCGGGCCTCGGGTCACGGCGCCTTATGGCCGGGAGGTTGGCCTCGGGGCACGACGCCTTAAGATCGGGGGGAGGGGGGCTTGGGGCATGGCGCCTTAAGGCTGGGGGTAGGCCTCGAGGAGCAGTACCTCGAGGCTGGTAGGCAGGCGAGGCTGGAGGGGGCTCGGTGCCTCGAGGCTGGTAGGCAGGTGAGGCTGGAGAGGGCTCGGTGCCTCGAGGCTCGGGGGCGGGGAACAGTGCCTCGAGGCCGGGGGCGGGCGGGAGGGCCTCGAGGCACCGTGCATCGAGGTCGGGGGCGTGGTGGGGGGCCTCGAGGCCAGGAGCAGGGCGGGTGGTCTTCGGGGCACGTCGCCTCGAGGCCGGGGGTAGGGAGAGGGCGGCCTCGGGGCACGGCGCCTCAAAGACATGTTGAAGTACTACTTCAAATGAATTAGAAATTGTATTTCACTAGGAAAAGTACCATTAATGTTGAAGGATTCCAAATCCAACACCTTAACAAGTTTGAAGTTGTCAAAGATGTAGGAGACATTACGCGACCGTAACAAGTTATCTGAATCAATTACATTGAATAACAAACAACGAACTTTTGTGCGAGATGGCTGCCACAGCTCAATCTGATCCTCAAAAGAATGAACAAACAACTATTTTTTATAATCAAGCTTTTCCTAATGGGATGACGGCTGAACATATTTTTCTGTGGCGACTAAAATGGTTTGAGTCATTAATTGTTGAATAGAACATCACTTAAGTCAATGCACTAGTCTGATTGGTGATTAGTCATGGGCTAATTGTTGTGTTATATCATCTTGATCTAGATAAACAAGTCCCCATACATACACGTACAACACACATGCAAGAGGACTAGTTTTCAAGATTAGTAACACCCACTTGGTTTAAAAGGAATGTTTAAATTGTAAAGTGCAATTTATTTGACAGCACATGGATAACAATAGTTTCACATTTCCAATAATTCCACAAAGTTCACTTAGTTCAGACAAAGGACATTAGCTCTTGCTCATAAATTCATTACTAGTTTCACACAAATCACTAAGAGTTGAAATTTATTCAAACACTTGGCTTATTGCTGATGATCCTTCAACTAGCTGAGGTCCTCCTCCATCTTCTGTATGCAAGCCTGAACGGAACATTCACTAAGAAAATGGATTACAAAGCAAGAAAGGAAACTTTGATTCAAGGAATGAATGGAAATAATGTTCTCAGATGAATATGACATACCAGATAATGAGTCAATGAGATGAATTTTTGTCCCAATCAGGAGGCTGTATTCTTATTGGCTTGTACAAAACATTCCACATTTGAGTGAGATGGCTGCCACAGATCAATCTGATCCTCAGAAGAATGAACTAACAACTGGTATTTGTTGGAATGTACGCGTCCACCCGTGATTGAATGAATGCTTTTCTTGTCAAAAATGGTGTCAAGGATCTCACCCTTGACATATACAACTCTAATTAGAATTATAAATTAATTTAAAAATTATAAAAAAAAAAAAAATTTTAAAAGTGGGTAGCGCAATCAGACCACAAGTTGCTTAGGTCAGTTGTTCCCCCTCAAGGTCTCTCTTCAGAGCAGGAAAAAACTACCTTATTTACCCAGCAGGATAGAATCGAATTCCAAATGGATTGGGCGGATTGTTCTCTGATCCACAAAAAAAAATGGGTCAGCCCAACCTGGTCAAAGTCCGAATTAGCCCGAATAAGGTGGACCGGCTCATATACAACTCTAATTAGAATCAATATGCTAATTAAATTCCTACCGCAACTGCTCAAGCATTCATCTAATCCTAGGTTTTTCTCTTCTCTTAACTTCGCTGTGAACTCTCATGGTATAATATGATTATGTTAATTATCGTTTTCTTATCCTGATATTAGATCGAAATAATTGCCCAAAAATCTGTAATCTTTTTTATTAAATCCTTTTTTTTAATACTTAATGTGGGTAAATCTGATTCTGGATGTGTATTGTGGTAAAAGAAATTCAACAAATATTTAATCTTATTGTGGTAAACTTTGAAGAAACCAAACTATTCTGACTTTTTGTTTGTTATCAGAACACAGAATGGCAATGCTTAAGAGACTTAAAGTTGAAGGGGACAGAGTTGATAGGCTTAGCGATCTTCCGATTAATGTAAAACACCAGATTCAGCAGAATTTGCTTATTGACGATGCCGCAAGAATGAGCGTTTTGTCTACTGTGTGGAGACATGTTTGGCCCTCAATCCCTGAACTTGTATTTTCTGCACAGTTTTGCCAGAGCAAGCCATTAAACACATTAATAGACATCATTAATACAATTCTGTCGCAGCACTATGGACCCATTAAGACATTCTTTTTGAATATTTCTTCACTGCCTTCTTTGCGGCACTCAGTTATCAGTGAATGGATGCTTTTCTTGTCAAAAAATGGTGTCAAGGATCTCACCCTTCATAATTCAAAGAATGTTCCTTATAAATTGCCTTCCTTCATGTATGCTATAGAACTCGAAAGTTTGTACCTGTCCAAATGCGTTTGCAGGCTACCAGGCAACTTTAGGGGTTTCCACAAACTCAAATTCCTTAAATTAAATCTAGTCCTCGTACGCCATGATGAAACTTCTATTTTGTGGATGCCAAACCTTCTGAAGCTTCATTTTCGGTCTTGCCAGGGTCTTTATCACTTGAAAATATATGCTCCAAAACTTTGGTATTTGAATTTCTATAATATTGGCCCTAATACCCTTAACTTGGATAATTTTTTGGAATGTCGGAATCTGACAACAATTATATTTGTATCAAGAGAACATCAAAGTAAAGTTATCAACTTGACCAATCTTCTTAGTTGTTGCCCTCAAGTTAGTAATATTCGTATGGACAGTTCCTACCTCAAGGTAAGCTGCAAAATTTCTATATTTTTGCATTCCACAGCCAAGATTGTTGCATTTATTTGTAATATTTAATGTTACTCTTTTGTGGTTGACTGTTTTACTCTAGTCTTTTGCTTCTGGTACTGAAGTAGAGAGGCTCCCCACACGCCTCGACAACGTGAATTTTGTTCGTTCATATATCGATTTTGACGATGAGGATCAAGTGTCTTCCATTCTAAGAATTCTTAGAAGTACTCCCAATGTGAAGGACCTTAACCTTATATTGGTGGTAAGTTATTGAGTTCACGAGTTATTACTCTTCTTAATTCTGTGTAAAGAGCTGTAAATGTTACTGATTTTTACTTTTATAATACCTATAGTGGAGCTCGGAAATTAAAGGTGGCATGGAAGAAGATGTAAATCATTTCGAAGGACCAGCCTATGGTACACAAGAATTCAACAAGCTTCAAAAATTGAAAATAGCAGCATTCCGTGGCTTAAAACCCGAATTGCTCTTTGTAAGGTTTATAGTTCGCTCTGCACCTCTACTCCTGAAGACTATCCTCTTAGTAGATGAAAGTGTTGATGAAAGCCAATACTTGAAAATCTCAGAGGAGTTAAGGGGGTTCCCTCGGGCATCTCCCAAATTGGAAATAATAATATGTAATTACTGCAAAAACAAGCCAAGTGAGTGAGGCCGGACCGGCTTTCTCATCTTATGGATTGGCACAAGAAAGTACTCCTAGTCCATTCTCTTCTTCCTCACTTGCAGTAACCTCTTCCAATTCTTTATCACAGTACTGGAGCAGATAGATGTAGTGTTTTGCAATATCAGTTTTTTTGTTAAAGTATGGATCTTGTTATGTCTTCCTTCAATTTTGATTCTGTTTCTTATACTGTCTGTGATTGAAGCACTCAGTGCAATTCATGTTGCAGAGAGAGATCTGGTGTAAATAGTTAGTAGTATTTTTGAAGGCATAGGGCCAGATATTTTAAATAAGTTAATGATGATTAGGAGTTTGTGCTTTTAATTCCTGCTTGGTAGTATTTTTGAATGCATAGGGCCAGATATTTTAAATAAGTTAATGATGAATAGGAGTTTGTGCTTTTAATTCCTGCTTGTTATAATATTATACGAGTGAATCCATCCAGACTACGCTGCCTTATGACAGTTTTTCCTTCAGCTGCAGCGTAAATATTGGTATAAGATGATTTCTAGGCATGGACTTCTAATAAGGTCTTCTTTTCCCTTGTTGTTTATCTCTGTGTTTCATAACCATCGACATTGTGATGGCAAATGAAACTCCAAATTGGATAAAACATTCTTGGTTTAGTTTAATAGTTCTGACTTCTTTCTTTAACATCCACTCTTTTGATACAGAAGAGTCGTCTCAAATGAAATAGCACATTTTGATTCATAATAATCTTTTGATCACTGAGCTTTTCCTACTGGGATGATGGCTGAACATATTTTTCTGTGGCGACTAAAATGGTTTGAGTCATTAATTGTTGAATAGACCATTGCTCAAGTCAATGCACTAGTGGTAGTCATGGGATAATTGGTGTTATATTGATCTAGATAAACAATTGACATACACGTACAACACACATGCGAGAGAAGATAAGTAACATCCACTTGGTTTAAAAGGAATGTTTAAATTTTTAAGTGCAATTTATTTTAACAATAGTTTCACATTTCCAATAGTTCCACAAAGCTCAGATAAAGGACATGAGCTCTTGCTCATAAATTCTTTACACGTTTCACTAAGAGTTGAAATTTATTCAAACACATGTCTTATTGCTGAAGATCCTTCAACTAGCTGAGTTCCTCCTCCATCTTCTGTTTGCTAGCCTGAATGAAACATTTACTGAGAAAATGGATTACAGAGCAAGAAAGGATACTTAAGATTCAAGGATATAGCACATATATAAATTGCTACTTTTTTCCCCTTCTTTTCACTAAAGAGCAGGTAATTGGAATGAGTGGAAATAATGTTCTCAGATGAATATGACATGAACATACCATATAATGAGCCAAGGAGATGAATTTCTATCCCAATCAGGAGGCTGTATTGTAACTTTGAACACATCATTTGTCATTTCATCACACTGAATCGCTTGAAGTTCCTGGCCGGCTGAACTAGCAACATACCAGCTGCACCGGTTTAATTTACTTCAATGCTTTTTAGAGATATAATGTCATCAAAATGAGATAGATAGGATTTTCTCAAGCCACTTACATTTGGTTAAAACCAAAGGTTCAAGCATCCTCGGAGACGGACGAATGTGCAATGTTGAGGTCGTCTAATTCTAAGTATTTGAGTTCAGGGAATTCTGAATCTTTCACTTCCCATTCATGCCCTTCAAAGGCTCTGAGAAGTACCTTTAGAATCTCCAATGCTCGAGATTTGGCTCCATGGCAGATGAAACTTTGACAGAGTCAATTCCCTATGTTTTGAGGGAAAACTGAAGACATGTGGAAGTTTAGCTGGATAGCTGTTGGAAACAAGCTTGATGTGACTTAGAAACTCTAATCTCGGAAAACAAACACACCTTCCCTTCACTTATGCCCCCGAAAATATGCAATTCAGCTTTCTCAATTTTGGCATCTTTCTCAATATCATCTCTGTATCTTCACCGTAAGAAAGATGTGGAGTGAAAAAGGTTTCCTAATTAGCTAATTGAGAATTGGAAAGTGATTCACCCGTGTTCTCAGGCAAAGCACGATTCTTCACAAGTAAGTAAATGCCTCAATTTGATCATCTTTAGAGTAGAAGAAGGTAATATCATCTCTCCCCCTGATCCTCTTACCACTAGTTTTAGCAGCAAAATACTTCAAATGAATTAGAAATTGTATTTCACAAGTTTGAAGCTGTCAAAGATGAAAGAGATGTTACGAGGCTGTCAAACAAGTTATCTGAATCAATCACATTGAATAACACTTGAGCGAGATGGCTGCCACAGATCAATCTGATCCTCAGAAGTATGAACAAGCAACCGGTATTCCATAGAAATTTCAGGAAATGTATCCTCTCCGGTGAATCTGTTTAAAGAGAAAATAATGAAAATGAGCGTTGATATAAACAATAATACCTATTGATCTGAAGAAGGAAATTCTGAACAGATCATGAACGTGACATGTTTTAAGCTTTCCGTTGGGTCTCTTCTCCGTCCATCACTAAATTTCTACTAATAAGATCTTCCAAGAGGCCTTCTGCAGCATCTTCTAGAGAAAATTTTGAGACATGAATATCCTTTCCCTTCAAAAGTCCTCCAAAATAGAGCTTCAGCTGGTGCGGTAAATTCCTACAACTGAATCCGATTATAGACATGCTCTCTTCCAAGCTACCAATATTCAGCAAACCTAGACTTTCTTCTATTTCCTTCCACAATTCTACTTTTATTAGTTGAGAACGAACACCAGCAACTAATACAATGAAGAGAGGCAACCCTCCACATATTTTTGGTATACTCTTCCCTTGAAACAAGTACTCTCATCATCTCTGAACAAACGAAGATGATGAAGTTCACTTTCATATTTAGCATAATTGGCAACGTTACTCAGAAGGCTCCACTCGTGCCCTAAATTACTATGTCCAATAGAAATACTCCATAATTTTTTAGCGCCAGCTAATATTCCTGCAGGATCTCATACAGACAGACATATCAGTTGTATGTGTCCTTTGGGACACGAGTCCTTCACTGACTTTGGGCCACGAGTTCCCTCCTTTTTCTCTGATAACAACCACCCTAGCTATAATCGTAGTAATGAGCCGAGGCCAAGGAAACCGGCTAATCTTCAATCCGGCCATTTGACAATGGAATCATTATGGATACTTTTTCCCAATCTTATATGCCACAACCTCATTTCCAATACTACCATGTATACAAACTTCTTTCCCCCCAATACAGATTAGATAACCCACTAAAAACTAAGAATAATTACTCCACTATTTCAACTTCTGGTTCTACCATGCATACTATTCTTGACAAGTGCATATACATTGCAAGTATATATATCTTTCCCATCTAATTTCCAAAGACTCTCTAGTCTCTACCTCCACAAGGCATTGGTAAGATGTGCGTGCGTACATTCTACCCTCCCTAGACCCCATATAATGGGATTTCACTGAAGATGTTGTAATTTCCAAAGAGAAAATTTTCAGATGGTCACTCAACTAAGTGTAATTCAAAGGTGTATTGATATTTCACCTAAGTATCTCAATCATTTTAGGTATTTTTTACATTTAAGTTTGCTGATATGAAATTTTTGTTTTTAGTCAAAATTTGAAGAAATAACTCAAAACTTCAATTTAGGAGACAACTTGTTTCACTTTATTGATATGAATATATATTTATACATGAACAAACCTGCTAACAAGGAAAGAATCAACTAATAAAGAATAATTATCTTCTCTTAATTATAATAGTTGATAAGAAAAGAATCAACTAATAAAGAATAATGATTTCTCCTAATCAGAATAAAAACTAATATCAACCTACAGACATCACCAATATGCCAGTGGGCTTATTAGGAGAGCCTCACACCACTGGGCCACAGAGTCTCATTGTGTCAGGGTGTCCAAAGTACTAGATTTAGCCGTTTCAAGTAATATTTTACTTATATATATGGTATAATTTTTCAACGAAGGGTGTCCAGTTAGACACCCTCGGGGCACTGTAGCTCCACCATTGGGTTTAAAAGTTTTATTTTAATTGAGTTTAAGGGTTCAGTTGACAAATGATTAAGTAGAAGTGTTCAGAATACAAACTCATACAAGTACAGGGGTCCATCGGATCATTTCGCCAAATTATTAAGCAAACATTAATGTCAGTGCACACAAAAAAATAACAGATCTTATTTAGGAACTTCAAAGGTTATTTTGAAATTACAAGTTTAATATGGTCCATGTATTAGCAAAAAGTCACGTTATCCAAGAAAAATTGTTAATATTCTCATGCATTTATATCATGATTTGCACTTATCAAACTCTTGACTATACACATTCTCTTATAATTTTTGAATATCCCTACATTTGTCATCTATAAATATAAATATGAAAAATATTGGAGTAAACAACATCATATGATATACATGGAATAGGCAAGCTAAGATTTGGGGGATAAACTTCTTTAGGGATGAACAAAGCATGTTTTATTACTCTCTTTTTTCTTAGAAAAACAAAGGTGAATGATTTTCAGGAAGGATATATTTTTTTTAGTACATAGTTTCGTTCTTTGAATGTAAAATAAAGGGTCATGCATCAAAATATAAGATCATGACTCTTTACTAATATACTTGTGTGATGTAATTTGTAAAAAAAAAAAAATATGATTTACTTGGTCTTTTTAACGATTAAATTATCGTACTATATTAATTGATGATAAAAGTTATTTAATTTGTTCTTATGATTTTATTAATTACCTATTTGTGTTTATTTTTTGTAAGGGTTGTGTAAAATAAAATATATAAAACTACATTCAATTTTTTTTTGAAGGGGTGTACAAGATTGAAACACGATGAATAATTTGAAATTGAGAAAGTAACGTATAATTAAATGGAAAAATAACTTAAATACACAACTTTAAGTTCCTTATTGTCTATTTTCCCTACCTTTTTAAAATATTACTTAAATCCCTTCTTTCTCTTAAATATCAAAACTTCCAGATACATAAATCACTTCTACAACTCACGTTCACCACTCCCTATTTCACTCCTTTTTTTCTCTCCCTAAATTCACTCCAAGAACTTATCAGATACAAATCAATATCCAAAATTGATTTTCAAAAATCTTCTCTCTCCATTCAATCAGTTTCAAACTTCTTCTTCTCCGTTCTCTCTCCATTCAACCAGTTTCAAACTTCTTCTTCTCCGTTCTCTCTCCTTTCAAACGTTTGTCATATCAATTTTTCATCTTCTTCCTTTACTTTTTTTTTCATTTTTTCTTCTTGATATATATGGATCCAAATCCATATGTATTAGTGTAGTTTTGATTCACAAAAAAAAAAATTGAAATTAGTGTAGTTTTGTGTATCAGATTCACAAAAAAATATTTAATTATCCACGTATCACAAAATTTTAGAATGTATTGGCTACATGATTGTTGCGACTAAATTATTTAATGTTTTAATAATGTATCAACAGTATTAACTTAATGTATCAACAATATTAACGACCAACACAATTAATTTAGTTTAGATTTAGGTATCAGATTCAAAAAAAAATTACACATTGCACGTAATACAAATGCTTATGTTTTAACACATCAAAATTATAGAATGTATCTGATACATAACGAATGCTACTCAATTCTTCAGCACTCCATTCATATATCAACGAACGTATCTTCACAAATAATGTATCATAATCAATATATTAGATATCATAATTAACAAATTAAACAAAAATCAACATCACCATCATACAAGTTCTAAAAATAATAATGTATCATACAAATAAACAAAATAAATGTATCACCATTTATAGATCTAAAAAAATCAAACACAGTTCTTCACAAAACAGATCAAATACTCCCATACTTTTATCTATCAGATATCTTTACTTTGCAATTGAAGTTGCTTTTTATCTTATATTTCAACATCACATCTACGAGTGTTGCTTTATCCTTATATAATTGACATGTCTTCACCTCTATACTTTTTGAATCAATTATGTAATTTGTAACTTCCAATTCTGGATTATAATAATACGAATCACAAATTCTTGATTCAACCACTGCAAGAGCTTTTGTGTCTTGTGTTGTGCCTTCTACACACGTAATTTATCCGCATACTCCATCAAAGTTATGTATATCACCACCAATCTTCTTACTTGTATCAATGCATCATGGATACATTGCAAATCCTGACTCACTTTTTTTCATTTCTAAATATAGTTTAACACCCATGTCGTTCTTAATTTTCATCGGAGACGAGTTACCTTCTACGATGTATCAAATTTCAATATTTTTCCTTGATACATCGATATCTAACTCGGCTGAAATTGCTGCTTTGAGAGTCAAAAATGAAATTGATTGTCCAACAACGATTCCGTCACTTTTGTAACCTTCATAATTCATTTCGCTCACTCAAATTCTTGAATGCCTCAGCAGAATAGATATATTCATCATGTATCAGGAAATTTTCAGAGTTTTATTTGAAATTCTCACTGTTTCGAAATCTTCGGGATGTTCCAAAATTGTTCTTCAATGGAGAAGATGTAATTTTGAAATTTGAAATTTGTAATGTCTAAGTGGATTACCTATTAGGATATGGACTGTTTAGGATCAGTTAGGCATAAATCAAGCAAATTAAATTATCACAATTAATTTTTATGTTTTTTTTCCTTTAATTTTTACTAATTAAATTAGTAATAACTTCTTTAATTCACGAAAGAAATAATGATATAAATGATTATCCTTGTTTATTTATTTATTTATCATTTTGTCTCATTTTGAGAAAGGAAAACTCAATGTTTTAACTTTTGATACCGTTTCATATTTGAAGTAGTCACTCCGTTGATACTATGTTTCTGTATTCTAAGCTCATTTTTGAAAAAATTAATTTGGTAGGATTCAATACTTGATATGATCCCTTAATAATAATAAAAATTAATATTGATTATTAATTGTAGCCTTCATTTTATTTTAATTAACTCTAGAAGTGGCTATCAAATTCTTTTCATTTTTCATCTTTTTTATTTTCTTTGAACTTTGTCTTGCAGGTAATTAACATATAGCTAAGAATATACATATATTAATTTGTGTTTATAAATATAGTATTTTAAGTACTAAATAGAATCATATTTTATTTCATTTGGAGAAGAGATACTTTACTGTCATATTTTAATTTGTTATTAGTACCCAAGAGTAGATTCCAAATATATGAACTATTTTTTGTTTGAAAATGAACAATATTCATGTAATTTAATTATAAAACTATTTTAATACAATGATAATTTGAAACAATTTATGTCAATTTAGATGGGTACACGTGTCCAGAAACTAGTATTGTTATAAGTGGGAAGCCTCTAAGTGCAAAGTTGAATTACCATTTTACCCCTATGGTAAATCAAAATGTTATAAAATATTAAATATTATGTTAAATTTGTTAGTGACTTTTGAAGTCCAAATCAGATGTTCAGAAAATTTATTTTGATTCAACATTAATAAGTACGGTGTACGAGACATCCTTTGAAGATATGACTATTAATATTATTTTTAAATTAACTCCTAAAGATTATTACATATTAGCATACCAATTAGTAGTCTCATTTACACCACAACAGAAAAATTGATATTAGAGGAATGAAGAGGCAGAAGTTACATATGGGATAAAGGAAGTGAGAAGGCCAAGAGTTGTTTGGATCAATTTTGTGTCTTTATAGTCTTCTATTGTGGAGAACTCCATTCATTTTGATTAGTTTTCCATGACATTTCAAAATTCTCACTTTATTATTTTAGATTTTGTTACACTTAATTATTTGATGAGTTCCAAAGTCAAAGGAATACTACGACATCTGGAACATAACTAGCTCATCCTTTATATATAAAATTTATATAGTACTAGTATGTTTTTCTTCATTATAATTTAAATTTTTTCATCTAGATAAGTTAAGGAGTATTTATTTTACTTCATTTTTGTCTTTTCTTTGGTATTATTATGTACGTATTGCAGGGAGCATTAGTTATTTGGTGAAAGCGAACATTTCATATTTTAAATTTTTTCTTGCTAGAATTTAAAAGGTCTCACATATCATTAGTTTTAAGGCAACAAATATTCTTTGTATATTATGCATTCACTTAGCGGTCATGAAATTGGAGCATCACAATTATAGGGAGATAAAGTAAAACCCCACAATTAGACACATTTAAAAAAAAAGGAACTCAAATCAAATTATTTAATAGTATTTAATTTTTTAAGAAATAATTACTCATTAATACGGTGGGTTACACGCGCGAAACGCGTAGAAACTAGTATTATTAAAAGTAGGAAGCTTCTAACCTCAAAGTTAGATTACCATTTGTTTTACTCGAAAATATAAATAAAAGAAAAATGACTAAGTTTTCAAAAAAGTCGATCAAACTTATGATTGAAGAGAATCGAATTTCCAAAAGAACAGAGTCGCCACTTAATTTTTTAGTAAAAAATCAAGAAAAAACTCAAGGTTTTCAAAAGATTTAAACAGATAAAATCAATTGAAAATAAAAGGGTTCGAAGTTCAATGTACATTCCGAGAAGGTGTTAGGCCCTCGGAATGCCCACTAACTTGCGGTTGACCGGCGATTTGACCAAAATGATTTTTGACTAATTTTGAAATTTTAACTTAAGTAAAAGAATTTATTTATTTTAACTAATTATTTTTAAAATTTAACTAAGTAAGGAACTCATGACTTTAACTAATCTTGAGAAAATATTAGCTAAGAAAACTCATTTCATTTTTTATTTTATTTTTTGGAAATAAAATAAACTAAAAGATTTTAAGAATATAACTCATACGACTTTCCTTTGGGGAATTTAATTAAATAAAACCAATTCAAATAAAAGGTTAGTCAAATACAAATAATCAAATAAATATTGTTATACCCCATTTTAACTCGAGGTTCAAATGGTGTACAACATATTGGTGAATCATAAAACTATTTTAAAGAGTCGCCACCTAATTATGTTAAAGATGAATTAGGACACCTATTTTGTTGAAATTATACTAAATTAACTCTGTACTAAAGTCTACTTAACCTTGTGAGATTCTAGGTAAGGGTTCTAATTTATATTAAAGGGAAGAGGTAAGGCATCCTTTAAAATCTGTTAAAAAGCAATTAACCGGCCAAACTTATTATTTATTCATTTAAAATAATAATTATAATAATAATAATAAAAATAGTTAATACTTAGTATATAAGAAAAAAGATGACACGGCTATATGGAAAGTGTGTAATCAAATTTAGAGCAAGACACGGGTAGAACTAGCTATTAACAATATAAGAAGTTAGAAAACTAACGTACAATTTAAAGTAAAAAATGTAGTGGAGCCATTTTGTCTTTTTAAGAGTTTTAATTAATGGTCTTGTCAAAAGAAGAAGATGGGTCACTTATTTTTTAAGTCTTCAAAATAAGAGTTTTGTGTGACGAGGGAAATGTCTCATAGCTTAAAGAAACCTCCAAATTAAGTACAACTACTAGTTATATATTAGAGAACATATAGGTAAAGCCAAAACATTAATCACATCAACACAAATAAATTAAACAAGTTGAAGTAATTAAAGGTCATGCTTGGCTCTAACAGAAGAAAAGATTATCTCCTCCGTTAGTCGATATATAAACAAATATGAAGCAGGAAAGAGTAAGGATGTGCAAGTGATATAAAATAATCGAGAGCCATGTAAGCTCCATAAAAGATTTTTTCTTCTGTAGGCTGGCTGTCTTAACGAAATAGAGATGAGCGAGGGTGATGATGAATGGAATCTGTACATCAGCGGCCTTATCGAGTCTCAAGTGAAACTCTTCGGCTCCGTGTTCATGCAAAATAGACAAACGAGATAAAAGTGATTAGAAAATAGTATACTCTCGATCAAACATGTGAGCTAGATAATAAATAAATTATGAAGTTCACAGACTTGTAAACTCACATCAAACAAACATTTCTTTTCATTAGTGTTACATTTGTAGTCATTGAGTTTATACTAATTCGAGCATTCAGAAACAAGTACGTATATTCAAATGAGATAGTTATTCTCAACATAAACTTTCTAAACAGAATCTCAAAGTTAGATATGATATGTATAGAAATATAATTCTTGACTCCAACTATGGCCATGTTTAACAGAGAGTAAAAGGAAACAAAGAATTAGAGTTGTTGGAGCCATGTTTAGATACTAGAAAGTGATTCATGTACATATAAGCATAGAGCAAAACCCACAAGCTTTGAACTATATATAATTGTCATTTTTATGCAGAATAGCAGAAAATCTAACATGGATTCCTAAACTAATACGAACATACTGAACAGAAGGTTAAGATATAACAAGGAAAAGGCATCGAGATTACCGTTTGTGGGACAGCGAACTAGGACAACGAGCAGAGGACGATGATTTTTCCACCACAAGAAACTTGAACACGAACGATAGTCGAGGAACTGGGCAGAGGTCTTAGCAGTTCTCGATTCAGGAGCGTATTTCGAGTGTATTGTTACTTGTTCCTAAAGGTTGTTCTCTATATTTCTGCCAAGAAAACTTGCCTTGTATTTTTGTTCAAAAAAAATAAAAAATCCCCCCTTTACAAATGAATAGAAGAGATGATTATATAGGGGAAATTAGGGTAGATTTCGAGGGGAATCGGGTAGAAATTTGGGGCCAATTTCAAATTCAAAATTCGAATTCCTTCACCAAATCGGACAAACACCTTTTCCTTAGGGTTTTGACTCATTCCAAAAGGGAAAAGGGGGACAGAGCGCGTGCCTGCTGCTGGTACAAATTGGAAAGGGACGGGAGGAAGAAACAAAATTTGTAGAGTAGCTTTCCGCGTTCTCGTTGCTTTCTTCTGTTTTCGTCACTGTACTGCTGATGAATGTTGCTTCTGGAAAATTCACGCTCTGTTCTCTTTGGGACGAAGATTTGGGCCGGGTCAAAGGGGGAAAAAGAGTATGGGTCGGGTATGTGGGTTATTAAGGAATTGGGAGTGGGCTGGGATTTCAAATAGAGAGGGAAGTTATTTGGTAGGCTGAGTTATTGTTGCTGGAAAATGCAACTGGGTCGGTTCAAATGGAAGTGAGAAAATACAGAATTGTATTGAGTGAAAGGATGGGCTGCTGGGTTTTGGGCCTTATTTGGCTATACGTATGGAGTTGGGAGAAAGGCACAAAACTAAGGCCTTTGATGGGTTTGAAGGAAGGGGTGGAATTTGGCTAAAATTGTAATAGAAATTAATTAATAATTTAACCAAGCAAATTAAAAAAGGTAGCCAAATGAATTAATTTTAGAAGGTTCGGCTAGAATTTAAATAGGACAAATTAACATAATTAATTTATGAGCTTTTTATTCTTAACGAGATAAAATAATCAACTTAGTCATAAACTGCTCGATTTTCACATAAACTAATCAATTCAAGACTATAATTCAAACTAAAACTAAATAAATAAAATACGTATCTTAATCAATGTAGAACTCTTTTGTTACGATTTTCAAAATATTTGTAAGACATAGTAAATACATATATAATTATATGAAATATAGTTATTATTCAAAATACTATAAAGATCGATTGAAATTACTTAAAAATAACCTCGAAACTAATTTGAATTATATAAAGCTAATTATTCTAAATCGTTTGAAAAATTAAGAAGCTCAGAAATTAATTATTATCGGGGACGGTCAAAATTGGGTGTCAACACCATTTTATCCCTACACTAAATTAAAATATTATAAAATATAATAATTAAATGGGAAAATTTTCAAAACAACAATATTTTAGCATCTAATAGGACCCTTGTCAACACTTGCAATATTAATTTAAAATGTTAATATTTTGGTTTGTTATAATATTGTTGACTGTATTTATTTAATTTATTTTATTTTAAAGAATACAAATTTTTAATAACAAAATGGAGAGAATCATGTGAGAAAATATTTCAAAAAAGATAAAAATACTTCTCTTAGTTTTTTATCCTTACTTGTTTGAACTTTTTTAAATATGATTTTATCTGGATGAACTTCTTTAAATATGATTTTTTGTGTCATTATTTTAAAATGTAATTGAAATATAAATTGCGAGTGACATACAATTATGATGACTACATAATAATAAAGTTATACAAATTTGTTGACATTTAAATTGAGAACGGAATAGAAAGTGTTAATGAAATACAAACTGAGCACGATAAATACTTATTTCAATTGAAAAGTTAAACCATACAATTCAAAACCCGATTGTATATCATTAGGACGAATATGAATTCAATTCTAAATACAAACTAGCTGGTCTACAAAATGAGCCAAATAAAATATAAAATCTATTTTACAAATGCAATTAGTATGAATACCTATATAATGAATATGTAAATAAATTGTATTTTGGTTATTTAGAATTGAAAATAAATACAAAATCAAATCTAAATACAAACTATATGGTATACAAAGTGATATTGAAAATACAAAATGAGCAAAATAAAATACAAAATCTATTTTACTGATGCAATTTGGATGAATACCAATACAACATAAATAAACTATATTTTGGTTATTTAGAATTGAGAAATGAATACGAAATCAAATATAAATACAAAACTTGATGGTATACCATTAGGAAGAATACAAAATCAAATCAAAATACAAACTATTTGGTGTACAAAGTGATATTGTAAATACAAAATAAGCAAAATAAAATAAAAAGTTTGTTTTACATATGCAATAGAATGAATACCTAAATAATGAATACATAAATAAACTGTATTTTTGTTATTTAGAATTGAGAATGAATGGACAATTAAGAATTTTGATCCGACAATTGATTCATCAAGTTTCATGGATTCAAGAAGAGTCTTTTCGGAACCATTCATAGAGCGGCGGCGGAGATCTGAAACCCGACAAGAAACCGCTCGATCCCGATAAGCAAAAAAGTTGTGGAGCAGGTCTGACTCTTGATCAAACGTAGGAGAGAGAAAAATAGGCTATTATACCCTAATTTGCACAAAGAATTGTCAGATGTTGAAATCGTACAAGTCAGAAAAATTCTTAAACAAGTAAAGGAGATAATAATGGTGAAAACAGTAGAGACAGTGGACAGGTTTGGGGTAAAATCCTAGAGAGAGAATATTAGAATGTGGAGTCTTTTTTCTTTCTTTTTTTACTTTTAATCGATAGTAGAGTCAAACTAGGTAACTGATTTGAGAAATAAAAAGATAGTAAATTAATTATATTAGGATACATTATATTTGATAAAATAATGACATAATGATATTTTTAATAATTATTTTTAAATGTAGATATTTTAACTAATTATGTTAGAGATTTTGACCAGTTTGCTAATTTTTTCTGTTGGGGGGAAATGCTGAAGGAATTGGAAATGAAGTTAAGCTAGAAAGCCTGAAACATTTGCCCAACTTTGGCTTTAAAAGGGAATTAAAAAAGTTGAAAGGCAAATGGTCAAATTTCCAAATAAAAAATGCTAGATTTGAATTGAGAATTTGGCTCAATTAAATGCAATTGTAGCCAATTAACTTTAACAAGTATAATTAAATTGAGCTAATTAAATGAATTTGGTCAATTTTTAAACAAGACGAATTTGGACAAGATTAATTAATGAGCTTCTTAAATTTAACGAAAGGAAATAATTAACTTAATAATAAACTAAATAATTTAAAATTATAACAATTTAAACTAAAGTAAATTAATAAAAATATTTAACTTAAAAAATGTAAAATCTTTGAGATGATTTCAAATATTTATAAAATATACTAGTTATATACAAAATATATATTATTTAAAAATATTATAAAAATGACTAAAATCACTTTAAAGACTTGAAAAATATTTTGAATTTCAATAAAACTAATTATTCCAAATCATTTGAAATTAAAAAAGCTCAAAAATTAATTCCTATCGTGGAGGGTCAAAATTGAATGTCAACAATAACCAATAGAAACGTTTAAAAAACCAAGCATATATATCTTCATTATTCAATATTCTTTTTATTTAACTTGGTACAATCACATTTCAGAAGAGGAAAAATATAATAAGAATGAAATCATGATGAATGAATATGTCTAAAAAACATGAACTGTATGAATGATATTTTTAATCACATTAGGAGACTCTAAGAAATTTGTGTGCAATTTTAGCATATCATACCAAAAGAGAATGCAATGCAATGTAACTATGAAGAACGAGAAACCAAAATAAGTTCATTAAAGTATTCAAAATGGTGGTCTATCTTAAAATAAAAAATACCAAAGAAATAAAGCCTTAGAAACATTAATATACCATCAAATACATTACACCAAAAATATCTATAATGACAATTAATTAATGACCGTTATTTTTTTTTTAGAGACAATTTACATTTGTCCCTAAAGCCTATAAAAAAATATTGAATTTTATGACAATTAACTAATATCGATAGAGCCTTAATACTTTTTCATTAATGTGCATATTCACTATCATTAAAATTTAAATTATTTTGTTATAGAGATAGTATATGGAAAACCTAACTTTCTTTTATACTCATAAAAATCAACAATCATTGAAAATAAAATAGCGTTGCTGACTATCAACCTTAAAATTTAGTGAGATAAATTACTTTGGATAGTCTATCACCACAAATTAATCAATGGATCGGTAAGTATCCGTTTATAAGAATACACTTTTTTAGAACTTAGTACAAAACTTTTTTTGTGATAAAGTAAGTAATAAGTAGGGATGACAATGGGGCGGGGCGGTGCAGTGCGGGTTGAGCTTAATCCACAATTTTTTTAATTCGCCTCGCCCCACCATGCATAATAACTCATTTCATTTTTAATCCGTTCCGCATAGACCCGTCCTGCATGAACCCGCTATGCATAATTTTTTTAATATTTTTTTTTCTAGTTATATTTGATACTAAAAATAAAATTCATAAAAATAAATTCATTTTTTCATTAAGTTATATTAATTTAATAGGATAGTGGTTTAAAATTTTATTTTTTAGAGGTTAATTGGGAAACATGTAAGAAATTGTATTATCATTTATTATCTTGAATATTTTAGTAGCTTTAATGAAATTATCTTAATAAATAATGCTCTATCACTCTTATAACATGTAAAAAGTTAAAATTAAGTTTGAACCCACATAAAATCACATATACCCGCAACCCGCCCCGCTCCACATTAATTTTTTTTAAAACCCACTTCAACCCACCCCGCCCCAAACAATCTTAAACCCGCCCCGTCCCGCCCCACATAGCTTTAAACCCTCATCTGCCTTGCCCCATTGCCATCCCTAATAATAAGTTCGATTTTAAGACTTTTACCTTTAAATTGTAAATTTAAATATTGCACATATTTTTTAGAATTCAGTTTTTGTTTGCTCATTAATTTTTAAAATAGAAAAATTGAGAAATTTATATTAGGAGTAATTGTTATGTTTAGTGGGGAAAAAAAGAAGTCTGACAGGTTAGTACTTAATAACCCAATGGGCTTGTATTAATTCTGTAAAGTAAACGTGCAAGACTGACTGAGTAGATAGATGGTTCGATATAACCGAAGTGAGTAGCTGTCGTACAATAAAATATAGTCTATTTCCATCTTCCCTAACCTAATATTATTTTCTCTAACAAAATGAATCTGGCTATTTCCATGGCAATTCTTACAATACTGATGTGGGACTTGTGGCCGTAATTCACTATCAACATCTTAATTTTTCTTTCTTCTTATTCACTCTTGTTTTCTTAATATTATTGCAGAACTTGATTTTGTTGCATCTATGGATTGTGATCTGATTTCAATGGCTTGCCTGGAGAAATGGAGTTGTTGTTACCACCTTCGTCTTACAGATCTACCAGGTTAATTTTTTTTAAAATTTTTTTATTTAAGATCTATTCTTTTAGGGATATATGTATTATTTTCTTTCTAATCTTGTATGCTTAATTTTCCTCATCCTGTCGATTGTCAAAGTTTGGTTGCTGCCGGGAAGGTTTGGTTGGATAATAGTTCTACGGTAGAAATTGTTTCGGTGTCAAATTGGTTGAATTACAGTAATTATTGTTTCGGTACTATTTATTTGTGATCTATGTGGGCGGCAACTGGGGGTGTGGAGTCACAAATTTGGGGTTGGGATAGTCAAAGGGATGAAATTGGGTATGTTGTACGGTTGTGTATTGGTTGTGTATTGGTTGGTTTGGTTTTGAAGCTAATCGTTTGGCTTGTTGGTTATCCGTTATTGGTTTAATTTAACCATTAAGATTCTACTTCAAAAAAATAATTGAAAATCACGCGACAAACCAAATGAATAACATGAGATGACAAATTTGCTTCTTGCTCTAAACCAAATACTAGTACCTTCTGAAATAACCAAGAATTAGAGACAGTCAAAAATGAAAATATTAAACTAAATCTTAAATCAAGGACTCGGCTTGGGGATGTAGCTCAAATGGTAGAGCGCTCGCTTAGCATGCGAGAGGTCTTTCTCCGAGATTTTAGAATTTTCAGACCTCACTTGTGGGATTTAACTGGGTATGTTGTTTGCCTAAGTCAAGGACTTTATAAATCAAATGGTATAACTATAATCTGTTGATTTATTATTGGGTTATCGGATAATGTTTTCCTTTGTACCAAACACAATCCTAGTTTGCTTTATCTTATCTTATTTTTTTGTTTTGTTCTTTTCAATATAATTATTTATGTGGGTGGGATGGGGGTGTGGAGTGAGGGATTTGGGGTTGTAGGGGGTGGGATAGTCAAAGGGATGAAATTGGGTATGTTGTACAACTATGTATTGGTTATTGATTTGTAGACATGCTAAATTATTATAGAACATTAAGATATTGATTATAGGTTATTTATTGTTATTAGTTTGTTTATGTGCTTATGCATTAAGATTTCACACAAAAAAGAACCATTGAAAATCATATAGAAACAAGGTGACAAACCAAATGAACCATGCACATTAATTGACAAATATGCATCTTGCTCAACAACAAACACTTGAGCCTTGTGAAATAACCAAGAATTTGAGACAGTAGAAAGAAAGTATTAAAAAGGATTTTATAAACTTAATGGTATAAATATAATTTGTCAATTTACTATGGGGTCATTGGTTACCTTGTTCAGAAAAAATCTCGAACCGTTGAGTATTGATAACCCAATATAATAAAAAATCAAAACCATTAATGATATTGCTAAATCGATAACCTCTTTTTGGTTTGGGTTATTGGTCTTGGTTTGGTAATGAACAACCCTAGTATGTTGGGTGGGTCAAGTTTCCATCACTTATGAAACCTGTTTTCCTAAGAAGTTATTTTTTGAGCTTGTTTTTCTACAAAAAGGTCTTCAATATATTTAACCAACCAAACATGAGAAAATTGGATAATGTTCTCCGTTATACCAAACACACTCTTAGTTTTGTTTTATCTTATCTTTATTTTTTCCTTTTGCTCTTTTCAGTGTGAAATTAAACTTATATAATTTAATATTAGTAGTAGTATACTCTATTTTTTTCGTGGTTGAGCTAGGTTTATTGTATCTTGAAACTGTAACTTTTCAGCTTAAAACATAGTGTTCTAACAAGTTTCAAAGGTCCCAAATTTCATATTTGGTGTAGTTCACCTTGAGCACTACCAATAATAGTGCTTCTGTAAAATGTAGTTGGTTTCATTATTGTTTTTACATAATTTGTGGCCTAACAATAGGGGATATAGCAGTTATGGTATCAAATTGGATAAGGATACATAATGAAGGCAATTATACATGACATTAGCATGTTATGGGTTTGTTTGGTCAGTTCTTGCAAGGAAATTTTGATTTACTAAAATTGTGGTAGGCTTTTGTTATGTAGAACCAAAATTAGTCTTTCTGGAACCATCCCAATAATCTGCTTTGTGAATTTTGCACTATCATTATTATAAAAAGGTGGAATATTATTTGTAACAGATATACTAATGATTTCTATAACTGATTTTACTGAATTTTATTAGTTACAATTTGGAATAGTCCATTTTATTTTTACTTTACAAGACCATTGTTTTATCAAGTGCTTAATTATCCTGTTATTCATAACCATAGTTTAACAAATCATATTATTCATTGAAGTTTAAATTTTAAAATCACAGTATAATGAAAATTAATCATATGGGTTTCAAAACTGAAAATAACACTATATTTTTTTAGTAGAAAACAATAATTTGGATTTTAAAAATTCGTAATCAATATAATTTGAGTTGTTATTTTGCCCCAAATGTGGCACCTTCTTGGTGCTATATAGGGGTGTCAAATGGGCGGGTTGGGTTGAAATTGGAGATATCAAAATGGGTTGGGTCTTGACCCGCCCAAGTTTACTTTGGGCTCAAATGAGTTGGGTTCAAATGGGCTAAAAAATGGGCTGGGTCTTGACCCGCCCAATTTGACCTGATTAATCTCAATAATTTTAACATAGTGATATTTAATTTTTATAATCACAATGTAAATTTCAGCTCAAGATTTTTTTTTTAAAAAAGTAACAAATAGATAGATAAATCTTAAAAGGTGTTAAATAGATAATAATTCATACCTTTAATATAGGAACATATCTTAGTAAAGAGTTTTAAAACGGGTTGAAATTGGAGATTGAATTAGGCTCAATTGAGGATTCTCTTAAAATGGGTTAAGCTTGAATGAGTTGAGATTGAACCCAATTCAAATTATCTTGAGCCCAACCCTTAAAATTCTGGGCGGGTTGGGCGGGTTACCAATGTTTGGGTTCATTTTTGACACCCTAGTGCTATACATTCTCTTCTTAGGGACATTTTAGAAACCCCTTTTCTGCACTTCACTTCTCTGCACAATTCAGTATAATCTGTGAGTGTTCTTCTTAGGGACATTTCGGAAACCCCTTTTCTGCACTTCACTTCTCTGCACAATTCAGTATAATCTGTGAGTGTTCTTGTTTCCTTATTCCTTTTTTGCTTTTAACTTATTTGTTGTTGATATATCTTGCAATCTGCTCTCTGCTCTCTGCTGATTTAATTCATTAGGGTTATTTCAGATCTGTGTTGCATTTTTTTTGAAATTGGTATGAATACCTCTGCTCTCTGTTGATTTAAATTATTAGGGTTAATTTGGATTTTTATTGCATTTTTTTTTTAAATTTAGGGTTCTTGCCTTCTTGGTATGAATACCTCTGCAATCTGCTCTGTTAGGGTTATGTTGGATTACTGGGATTATTAGGATGCTCAGACTGTTGAGAATTTCCTTGATTATCATCTGTTGAGTCATTACCTTTATGAACTTGAGAAGCTTTAGGTATCTCCTTAATTCCCTTGTCATTGTTAATAATATGCTGCCTTGCAGGTGTTAGATCCACAGAATTGTGCTCAATTCCTCTGTTCTCTGCTTCTCAGTTTATTTAACTGATGATAAATCCAAATTATTTCTGCATTTTGAAGGCCAGTGTATATTCTAGTCCTATTATTCATATTATCCATGTTTGGGAAGTTGTTGATAAGTGTTGTCGTGTTATAGCTAATGGTTCTGCATACAAATTATAGTCTGTGAACAGTCTTTCTACCTTTGCTTCTTTGCTTATAATTGATTTCTATCATTCAAAATTACAAGACAAACATGTCTCAAAAAGAAGCAATTGATCATTTAACATACAAAATATTAATTTGTGCATCATTGATTGTTGGATCTGGAGGCTAATAATCTCTTTGGAAGAACTCTTACTTGATTAGATGTTTGATTAGCTTTATTACCTCCTTTTGTTTTGTTGTTGCCTCTTTTTAGTAGTACAATGTGTTTGAGAGATAAATCCCCTGCAAGGCTAATTTGTTCCACATTATTCTCCCTGTCTTCATCTTCACCTTGGTGTTGTGGTAATTATCCTTTACACTGTCATCTGTCTCTATGTCTTCCTTTCCTGTTCCTGTAACTTCATTTTTTTATTTGATATATTCTCCTTCATGCCTTCTACATTAGCTATCCATTGCTACTGCTTCTGTTTTCCGCTTCAATGCTTGGAGGATTCTTGTTGCTTCGGTGTTCTATAATTTCATCTTGTTTATCACCTGATTCTTGTTCCGTTTCTTCCTCCATTTGAATTTCTGTGCTATGTCTTCTTTTTCCCCTTCATTGAGATTTGTCTCATTCGAGTTAGATTTGATGGTCTCAACCTTCTCCTCTAAATTTGCTTTGGCTTTCTCAGTTGTTACTTGATTTGCAGATATTGTTTGTTTACCAAAGACTGTTCCACCCATTCTTTTGCAGATTCTTTTCTGATATTTTTGTGAGCATGCTTTTCATGAGTTGATTTAACCCCTTCAGTGTCATTTTCTTGCAAGGCATCAAAAGTCTTTTGCAATAAATCTCTATTTGACACCTCTGTTTATTGACCCAAAAATCAAAGTGTTCTCCTTTTTCTAACTTATAGATGTGATGATGAACTCAACTATGTGATGCCTTTTGGGATTGACTAAATCACTTTGGGGTTAGGGAGCATTGAGTCAATTGACCTATTTGTCACTGTTGAGATTTTTGATGCTCCACACCATTTTGAGTGTTAGGTGATATAGGCTTGTATACTTTATTTTGTTGAACTGCTGCATTACTTTTGTGAGTATTTTGATTGTAACCTCTAAAATTCTTCCTTTCTTGTGTTGCCACTCCTTTTGCTGTTGGATATCTTTAGTACCTGAACACTAGCAGAACCATTAGTAAAATCTATTGGGGAATCAGGGTAAATGAGGCTGACTTGTTTTTATTTTCATTCTCAGCTTCTGCATCTTTTCTTCTCCTTTACTCATCTCTTCTCTTAATAGCACAAGCATGTACCAGGTGACCTTGACGTTTGCAGTAAAAGCAATACTTGTCAATAGTAAAGTCTCTTCATCAAACCCCGTCCAAATATGAGGAGATCTTTCCTTGGTGATGTCGAACCTTACTTTAGTTTAGCCACACTGCTTCTAGTTTTTGAAGAGAGTCAGTGTCCAAGTACAAGGTTTTTCCAACAGGAGATAATAAAGCAGTGATGAACTCTTTGTAGTAACTATGCCAAGGCAGTTCTGGTAAAGTTACTCAGATAGGTACTATAGGGGTCTCTTCTTCAGGGTAAATGTAGGTGTCTATACTTGTAGCCTCGTGAGTTAACCTTCAATATACATCTTTTGTTGAGTCCAAACGGTAAGATGATCAAGCCCATTAGCTTAATCATTATAAGCACGTTTTGCATTGAAATGGGCTATCTTAACTCCTCCAGTGAGCTGTGAGTTGTGAGCTGCGTCTGAAGGATGAAACTGTAGAATTGCTGACCAGACCTAATAGAGCTTCATGAGTTTCTAAGGGCATGCTTTTCAGTTCATTTCACTGATAATAAATCCAACTTATTTCTGTTTCAGAATGGAGGAGGGTAAGATCAACGATCAAAAAAAGAACGATCCAAAAGAAGAGAGCATTGAGGTTCCAGAAATTGCAGATGAGCAGCATCCTTTACCAGAAATTGCAGATGAGCAGCATGCTATACCGTCACCCCAACGCATACGGCCACCCCAACTGACTTTGGAGGATGCAGAAAAGAGACTGAAAAGGCAGTCAAAAGCCGTTAGTTCAACGGTGCAAAAGATGATTAAGAGAGCCAAACGAGGCGTTGGTTCTTTTAGTAAGAACATAATAGAGAAAAAGGCAGTGAAGAATAAGAAGAAAGAGGATGATGATGATGATGATGATGATGACGACGACCATGGTGAGTCATGGGATTTTGAGTATAAATGCACAGACGATGACAACAGTCCTCCGGACAGCGGTGTCACAGGCGGAGCTGTAAATGCCGTTTAGACTTTGAAGTTGTTGAAAATTTTATTTTAATGTTTGATTATTAGTAATATGGGATATGGGAAGGACATGTAGAAGTTTAGCTGTTGGAGACAATCTTGAGGGATTCAAGGTGGCTTAGAAACTCTAATATGGGACAGAGAAGACACATTCTCTGAATAACTAAATGTCCCGCAACTTTCTCAATATCTTCACTGCATTGTAAGAGGAGAGGCATGGAGTGGAAATGGTTTCCAAATTATCTAATTGAGAGTCGGCAAGTGATTCACCCATGTTCTCATGCAAACTAAATGAAGCAGGATGGTTTACACGTATGTATATTCCTCATTTTAACCATTTTTAGAATTGAACTAGCTAGGTAGTATCACCTAAAACCTTTCCCTTTAAAATAGAGAAAACAAGGCTTAAGCTGGTGCGGTAAATTCGTGCAACTAAATCCGGTTACAGAATGCTCTCTTCCAATTCAGCAAACCTAGACTTTCTTCTACAATTCTGCTTTTATCTTTGAGAACGAACACCAGCAACTAATACAACAATTTCAGGAGGATTGAGACAACCCTACACATTTTTTTGCTATTCGAAAGCCCACATCTACAAGTTCAGGTGGACAGCTCTCCCCTTGAAACTTGTAACAATGTCCAACTCTCATCATCTCCGAACAAGGGAAGATGATGAGGTTCACTATCACATTTAGTATAATTGGTAACATCACTCAGTCGGGACGTTAGACTAATTCTACTCCCATTCCGAGAATCTTTGAAGCACATATATATAAATGGTCCCAGACTGTTTTATCTCACACATCATCAATGAGAATTAAGAATCTCTTGGTTGACGCCACTATCTTCTTTTCCAGTGCGATCAGCTGGCGGGATCAAGAACATCATTCAAGATGGTAAGCAACAACTCTTTCCATGACGACACTTAGCATGAACATCAAAGTGAGGGGTAACTATGAGATTATTGTAAATCTTCTCGCCCAGAGTGCTCTTGCCGATTCCAGGCATACCTACTATGGAGATAATATCTATCACCAGCAGAACAAGATTGACCCTTCTACTTTAGTTACTATCACCAGCTGCCTCAATTTCGATAGTTCCAAATCCACTACACTGAACTAGAGGATCAAAAAGATATGTTACCAGGAGCAACAATCCATAGTAAAACTTTTTAACCTCATTTGTATTAGTAAATGTCAAACTGGTTTCATTCTTCAGTTGCAGCTTGTCAAGAATAATATATACATGAAACCCCATCAAAACCAAATCCATCTTGGGGCTATTGGAGGATACTATCGTCAGCATGCTGAAATAAGAATCAAGGACCTTAAAGTTGAGAGGAAGAAAGTTCAATAGATTTATCGTAAGATGGTCCAGTGTTAATGACACGTAATTGCTGGGACATATCTGTCCAATCACTGCCTTAATAAACCTGAACTTGAGAAGCAACTGAAAATGCAACCAACCAATTTCCCTGGCTAAGCCTTCTTTCTTTATGTCTCGATAAAGAGAATAAATGACCAACCATGCTTGGCTAGTTACAGATTGAATAAGATTCAAGAATTCAGTGACGTTACTTTGCTCTTTGCACTGCTCACAAGTTTTTTATTAATATCAGCTCTTCCCGAACATAATCAATCAGATATTTTAGAGGAGCTATTATAGTTGGTTTACTGTTCAGTAGCTTAATCAGGGAGACCTCTACCTTGACCTGATTTAACTTCAGTTGCAAAATAAAAGGCAAATGGTCAGTAGTCTTCATTTCTTTTTCTCATCATAGGAGGAGTAGATTGCTATCGCTGCCTCAATGGCCACAGCTTGCATCTGTGATTGAAGAGAAATCAATTCTCCAAGTGGAAATGGATCTGATTTTACGTCCCAGAGAAATCTAGAAAGGTGTGAAAGTCCTTGTTGAAGACGAATGCACGGACTTTGATGAACATTGCTAAGTAGCTCAGGTGTCATATCTTTACATGTACAGACTCGTGATCTTTTCTACTTAAGATTCCTTTTATTCAGATATATAGTCAAGTTGGACTCTGGATGCTAAAACATGTATCATCTACCTGTTTCATGAACTTATTCCATCACTTTGTCAATCATCAAAATATATGAAACCCAACAGAAAAGGATTTCTTTGCATCCCTCTACTAGCTTTTATTTAGAGATGAATAATAGAAACTTCCAAATAGTCACATATCTTCAAGAAATAGATATTGAATGGTATATCAAACACTTCAAAAACTGACAGCAGTACTCTTCCCAAAATTATGAGAAAAAGGGAACTGACCCATCATCAAAAGTTCAGTTTTAGCACACAGATTCATGTATATAGCATATAGCCTCTTTAGTTATAAGTATAACATTAGAAAATACGCATATTAAATTTAGAGATATGGAAATGTAATTAGGTGAATACGGCAAGAGTGTACCAGAAACGAGTCAAGCAGATGGTCCTCTAGCCCAATCTGGAGGCTGTATTGTAACTGTGAAAGCATCATTTGCCATGACTTCACGTTGCGTAGTTTGAATTTCTAAGGCTGAATTGGCAACAGACTAGCCACACCTGTTTAATTACTTCAATGCTTTTCAGAGTTATGGCATCACCAAAATGAGAAGGGATTTCCTCAAGCTGCTTACACTTGGTTAAAACCAAACGTTCAAGCTTAGGAAAGGCATCATCAGAGACGGACCACTGTGAAATGTTGACGTTGTCCAAATTTAAGTATTTGAGTTCAGGAAACTTTGAATCATTCACTTCCCATTGATTCCCTTCGAAGGCTCTGGAAAGTAACCTTAGAATCTCCAAGTTAGGCAATTCTCCAACTATAGAAATTTCGGACCAGGGTGGACGAAACTAGGACAAAGTCATTTCCCTTAGTTTTGAGCGGAAATTGAACACATGAGGAAGCTTAGCTGGACTATTTCATATGTATTTATTTAGCAGACTTTCAAGAATGTATAGTATTCTTATGGCTCTGTAAAAACAGATAAAATCGATAATTGCCACTTATTGAATTTGATTACAATTATTCAAATTTTCTAATTAATATTCAATTGTCTTCAATTTATTTTAAGAACAGAACAAAGAAACAAATTAGGGTCACCTTTGCTTCTATTGGAACACAAGATTTCCTTTTTCTGTGGAAAATGCTCGTATCAATAATTCTAATGATTGAACAACTATATCTTTGTACAAGCACAGTTCATCAAGAACTTATAAAAAAAACATCTCCAATAACCAAATTTTCAGGCTAAATTGAACATATTTGTTGATAATAACGAAGAGAGAAAGTATTGGAGAAAAGACAGAATACAAGTCTAGAAAGAGTAAAGATCGACTTGCTAGTTCTTAGTTAGAACTTTGAGTTACAAAAGTTAGATCACAGATCTAAAATACTGGGATTTATGTATTTGTTTTTAGTCACTAGATGGTTGTTTAAAAAATAAGTTATATACTTGTTGTATATATTGATCATTGCTTCTGCTCCCCATTGTTGGACACTGAGTGATGTAGAAATGACTCTCTCCCCAATGTTAGTTATCTAATAAGATATGTAGTTGGTCCTAAGGGTTGCCCGATATGGATTTCCCAATCTTAAGGAAATGATGTCACTGCCTAATCTTGTCATCCCTTTCCTGTTTGAGTATACAACACATACGAGTTTGATGCTCTTGAGAACTTTTCTTCTCTGATATAAGCTTTGCTTTTTCATTCAGAATGAGATGTATTCTAAGATTATGTAGAATGAGCTCTTGCTCATAAATTTCACATTTCCAATAGTTTAGAAAAAGGACGTGAGCTCTTGCTCATAAATTCATTACAAGTTTCACACAAATCACTAAGAGTTGAAATTTATTCGAAAACTTCACTTATTGCTGAAGATCCTTCAACAGAAAATCCACCTAGCTGAGGTCTTCCTCCATCTTCTGTTTTCAAGCCTGAATGAAAAATTCATTGAGAAAGGGAACTCAGATTCAAGGATATAGCACATATATAAACTTCTTCTTTTTTTCCCCATTCTTTTCACTAAGAGCAGGTAATTGGAATAAGTAATAATAAGAGCATACCAGATAACGAGTCAAGGAGATGAATTTCTATCCCAATCTGGAGGCTGTATTGTAACTTTGAACGCATCATTTGCCATTTCATCTTGCTTAAACTTTTGAATTTCCTGGGCTGAATTAGCAACATACCAGCTGCACCAGTTTACTTCAATGCTTTTTAGAGATACAGCGTCATCAAAATGAGAAGGGATTTTCTCAATTCGCTTACATTTGGTTAAAACCAAACGTTCAAGAATAGGGAAAGCATCCTCGGAGACAGACCACTGTGCAATGTTGAGGTCCTCCAATTCTAAGTATTTGAGTTCTCGGAACTCTGAATCTTTCACTTCCCATTCATCCCCTTCAAAGGCTCTGAGAAGTAACTTTAGAATCTTCAAGTTAGGAAGTTCTCCAATACTCAAGATTTGGCTCCATGGTAGACGAAACTTTGACAGAGTCAATTCCCTAAGTCTTGAGGGAAAACTGAAGACATGTGGAAGTTTACCTGGATAGCTGCTGGAGACAACCTTAAGGGATTCAAGCTGACATAGAAACTCTAATCTGGGATAGAGAACACACGATCCCTTCACTTTCTCTGAATAGCCAAATGTCCCCGAAAATATGCAACTCAGCTTTCTCAATTTTGGCATCTTTCTCAATATCATATCTGTATCTTCACCGTAAGAGAAATGTGGAGTGGAAAAGGTTTCCAAATTATCTAATTGAGAGTCCGCAAGTGATTCACCCATATTTTCAGGCAAACTAAATGAAGCACGATGAGTTACATGTATATTCCTCATTTTAACCATCTTTAGAAGTGAACTAGGTAGTATCACCTCTCCTCCCAATCCTCTTATCACAAAAGTTTCGAGATTCCAAAGATTAGCTATACATGAAGGAATTGAATTTCCACCAGTTTTAGCAGCAAAATACTTCAAATGAATTAGAAATTGTATTTCACTAGGAAAAGTACCACCAATATTGACGGATTCCAAATCCAACACCTTAACAAGTTTGAAGCTGTCAAAGATGAAAGAGACATCATGCGGCCATAACAACTTATCTGAATCAATCACACTGAAAAGCAAAGAGCGAACATTTGAGCGAGATGGCTGCCACAGATCAATCTGATCCTCAGAAGAATGAACAAACAACCGGTAATCCATGGACATTTCAGGAAATGAATCCTCTCCAGTGAATCTGGTCAAAGAAAAAATAATGAAAATGAGAGTTGATATAAACAATAATACGATAAAATCAGTATAGTTCTTTATACCCATTGATATGAAGAAGGAAATTCTCCTGTTTGGACTTCTCCAAGCAGAACTTATGCAATAGATCATGAACACGACATGTTTTGAGCTTTCCGTTGGGTCTCTTCTCCACGCCCATGACTAAATTTCTACTAATAAGATCTTCCAAGAGACATTCTGCAGCATCTTCTAGTCCGTTTTCTTCATTTGCTTGTACAAAACCCTCAGCTACCCACAACCGAGTCAACTTTGAGACATGAATATCCTTCCCCTTTAAAAGTCCTCCAAAATAGAGAAAACAAGGCTTCAGCTGTTGTGGTAAATTCCTGTAACTAAATCCAATTATAGACATGCTCTCTTCCAAGCTATCAATATTCAGCAAACATAGACTTTCTTCTATTTCCTTCCACAATTCTGCTTTTATTATCTTTTTCTCTTTGAGAACACCAGCAACTAATACAATGAAAAGAGGCAACCCTCCACATATTTTTGCTATTCGAAACCCCACATCAACAATTTCAGGCGGACAACTCTTCCCTTGAAACAGCTCTTGCTGTAATAATGTCCAACTCTCATCATCTCTGAACAAGCGAAGATGATGAGGTTCACTTTCACATTTAGCATAATTCGCAACATTACTCAGACGTGTTGTTAGAATAATTCTACTCCCATTCCGAGCATCTTTGAAGCACATATGTATATTGTCCCACACTTTATCATCCCACACATCGTCAATGAGAATTAAGAATCTCTTGGTCAACAAGAATCGACGCAGCTCATCAGCTAATTGGCCATCTTCCTTTTCATTGCGATCAATAGGCTCAAGCACATCATTCAAAATGGAGAGCAACAAATCTCTCCATGAATTTACTTGAGTCACGCGACACTGAGCACGGACAGCAAAATGAGAGGAGATGTCTGGATCATTGTAAATCTTCTCGGCAAGAGTAGTCTTACCGATTCCCGGCATGCCGACCAATGAGATGACATCTAGCTGACGCGAACCTCCAACTAGCTGCTTCTTCATTTGGTCCATCGCCTCCTGGAAACTCTCCATTTCTTCATTTGATCCTTCACTATTAGCTGATAAAGACCGCACAAGATTCGTTGAGGTCTTTTTAACTTTGTGCACCATCACGTCTATCTTCTTTCTTTCACATGTTTCTCTAACAACTTCATTTACAAGCTTAATATTCTCAACAGCTTCAGAAATCCAAAGAACTTTGTACCAGAGTGGATAAGAATAGGTCAAGCACGAGTCTATGACATACTCCGCCTCGAATGCCATTGCAGTAACTCTTGTTATAAGACTATAAACTTCATCATGCTCATCGTTGATTTCTGGGAAATGATCAGTCAATTTTCTTAGACACAATAAACCCTCCTTCACTGACCCAATTTGAAGTTTTAAGTCGATAACTGAATCGATCTTAGAACTTAGCATCTCATCCAATTTTCCCAAGAAACAGTAGAGAAATCCTAGTTCAATTATCTTGGGGAAGATATAACTTAAAGAATCTGGAACTTTGAGACAAATCATTTTGACCTCTGTCTCGACAAACTTAAGCAATTGCTTGACATCAGAAAGATATAGCATGTAACACCAAGAAGGTGCATTATCCCTGATGGGAAAGAGACAGACAAACTTTATATCTTGAACATGTTTCACAAGATCTTTGAGCTCTTGATGCATATCGCGATGCTGTACAATATCTGCAATAAAAGAACCCAAATAAAATAGTTTGTCTTTGATTACTGGGATCTGGTTCTTCAGAAAAGGAATTGAACAAGCATCAAAGTTGAGCAGCCAGTCCTGGTGTTTCGATAAGAATCTAATAAGGCCTTCGCCATCTGTCATGTTGTAAGGTGATGCATTCAGAAATTGAAAGCATACTTTTCTGACCTCTACCTTGACAGACTCAATCTCAGATAATAAAAGTCCTATTTCCTCAATGCTTCTTCCCTTGATGATTTGTGCTATCTTGTTGGCAGTCACTTCAGCATGCATTAAGACATTATGCAATTCATTAAGGACTGTGTGTTGCCTGAGAACACCAATGAGAAGAACTCTTAGACAAATAAGCTTTTCATGAGAACTTTCAATCATATCCAGAATGTGAGCTTCCAAAGTGGCTTTGTGCTTCTCTAGATCCATCAAGCTTCTCTCACATTCAATAAGCTTGAAAGCCACGGTCAAAAACCGAAGAACTAGATTGCTTTTGTTGCTATTCACAGATTCGGCCTCAATTGCAATAGTTCCAAATCCACTGCTCTGAGATAGAGGATCAAGAAGATATGTTAACAGGAGCAACAATCCATCGGAGGACTTTTTAACATCATCTGCAACTGTAAATGACAAATCAGTTTCATGCTTCAGTAGCAGATTGTCAATAATATATTCATGAAACCCCATCATAACTAAATCCATGTTGTGGTGACCAGAGGATGATTTCTTTGAGGAGTTTAAGTAAGAACCAATGACCTCAAAATTAATAGGAAGAAAGTTCAGCAGATGTATCTCAGTTGATGAAGCACAAATGGTGGAACACATCTGTCTAATTGCTGCCTTAATAAAGTTGAACTTAAGAAGCAATTGAAAATGTGAACGATTCATTTCCCAGACCAAGTCTTCTCGTCTTGCATAACATAAAAGATTTTTAACAGCTGAACATGCTTCGTTACTCACAGATTGGATAAGAGTTAAAAGATCAGTTATCTTAGGTTGCTGTTTGCACTGCTCCAATGAATCCCTGAGAAAATTTGTCACGACTATCAGCTCTTCCAAAACATAGTCATTCAGTTGAAGACTATCAGTTCTCGGGAGAAAGGTTTCTTGACTGTTACGTAGTTGAATCAGTTCGATTACTACATTGACATGATTAAGCTTCGGCAGCAGAACAAAAAGAAGATCCTCATCATAGGAGTTGATCAGAAATGCTGCCTCAAAGACCAGAGCTTCAATAAGTGACTGAAGAGAACTGAATATTCTGAGTTGAGTGCCTCTATATTCGAGAAGAAATTTAGAAATGTTAAGAAGTCCTTCTTTGAGCGACCTAATTCCAACACGGCGTGGATGCACCTTCAGACCCTCTTGTAGAGCATTAACAAAATCAAGCATACATCGGGACTTCAATGTAGTCTCTGATCTTGATGATTTTAACGCTGTCAAGAGGTTCTTTTGTATCTGCCTCAAATCAGGACTTGAAGAACTTATCATACTGTGCAACTCATCTTGCAAATCTGTATATTCGTCCATCCATTGGAAATATAGTCGTAGTGCAGTATAAGCTACATTCTCAATATAGATGAAGAAATACGGCATACTCTCATGCTCAATGCACCGACTTGCAGTTAATATGAAGAAAGCGTGTAGATATTGCAGCTTCACAAAGACATAATCCTTTACATAATCAAGCAAAATATGGACAAACCTCACCATCTCCACAGTAGTGATTTGGCTAGATGACGTTGATGGCTTTGAAGCTTTGATTCTTTCATCAATATTCTTGGGTTTAAGTATTTTCAGCACCTCTGATATCATTTCCGTGGGTTTAAGTATTTTCAGCGCCTTTGTGATTTTGATGGTGTAACGTATCTCAGAAAAGCCATCATGAGCTTGTTGAAATAAGGCCCCTAGTTGTGTGGATATCGTGTTCTCAGGGAAAACCTTCTCTAGTGTTGCCAGAAATCCTAATACACATTTTAGTTGAGTTCTAGTCTTCTCCAATTGATTAATTATGGAACTATCTAAATGCCTTCCCTTCAAAAGGTTTATGGCACCTATCACTGCGCGACACTCTTGAGCCATCTACTTGCCACCTTTTCAGTTTCCTCTAATTGTTCATAAATCCAATCCTGCAAGCAATTAATACTATCTTAATTCAGAGTACGCCTTTACTAAATTTAAATATTATTGAGGAAGTTCCTCCATTCTTTTAAACTGAAACTGTTTCTCTCTTTAAATTTTGTTATTTAAAAGTTTTAGAATTCATTAGTTATTTTATTGTTTTTAGTCTACTCTATTTCATCTTATTTTCGAATATTCATGGGATGAAAATAATGTACATATGAAGTTGTATAATTTATTGTGATGCTATAATAATGTAATGGATATTGATAAATTTTTATATATTCTCTTCAAACATTATATGACATCTTCACAACTAATAACTCGTGTGAAATCTACGTATCAAAATGATACAATTTCTTAAAACTATTTGATATGATTGTCAGATTGTCCATTTGATGTTAAGCTTTAATTTGGTGTTACACTTCTTCTCTTTTGATTACTTAATTTTAGGAATGACTATTTATACATATTGTAATTGTATTTAAATCATTTACAAATATTTATACTAAGTAGCGTGAAATACACACATATTTTCTATTATGAAATTTAAATTTCTTTTAATTATATAGAAATTTTGTAGTAATTACAAGGGATAAACGTGCAATGCACGTTTCCAAAAACTAGTATTATTAAAAGTGGAAATCATCAAAGTGCAAAGTTGAATTACCATTTTGCTCCTATACTAAATTAAAATGTTGTAAAGTATTTAAATTAATTAACTATTAACTACTGATCCAACACAAAAGTTAATTATTTATTCATTAGTTATGAGTTAAACCTCCTCCAATATGGCTTTTAAGCATTTTCAGTTTTCTAAGCATCAAGATATTTTCAGTTTTCTAAGACGTATATTTAATTTAATTAAATTAAATTGTACAACAGATGCATGGAATCTCTTTAGTTAGGACTATGGATAACTAACTTCATTAAATCTTATATATTGTAATCTATTATCATTTTTTTACTTTTTATCCTCTCTATATAGTTCTCGGTATTTCTTGTATTTGTTTTTCTTTAATATATATCTTTTTCTTGATTTGTTTTTGCTAATCATTAATTCTTATACATTTTTCTTTTGTTTCAGGTTTTTACCTTACGATTTTGAATTCTTCACTTCTCATTCACATCATTAGGTAAGTAATGAGTACGATATTCGTTTTCACAAAAATATAATGCAATCTGTAGGAAAATTGTGATATGTATGATATTTTTTAGTAGTATAAATGATATAGACTTTAGATTCATACAAAATTATTATTCCTTTGAGTGGATACTTTTTTGAAGATGTACACCCAGTATTTTTAAATAAGATATTTTAAATATTTCAATCATTTATATCAAGTTCCTTATTCGTGAGTATAGATCAATTATATTTTATTCCATAATATGATTATATTTAAATAATTTAATTAATATTTTCATGTCAAATTTACATGTGGAAGGACTCATAATCTTGAATCAAACAAAGAAAGTTGTACGTGCAATTGGATTTTTATATATCGATTAAATTTTCTAATGTCTCTAATTATTAACTATCTCTATCACAAATAAACACTATTTTTCAAGTGTATCCCATGAAATTGACAATGATACATTATCCACCTTAAAGAAATATATGTTGATCAGTATTTGTACAACATGAAATACGACTTTTATTCGGCAACAACTTCTTGATATGCATGTGTCTATAAAAAGGAGGTTACAGTTTCTTATAGAAGATACAAACTTTAAGATGTGTGAAACACTTGTAAACATAATCAACGTTACTTATGTCACATATAAACTATTTGTTGTTGAAATATTAAAAAAAATAAGGGAAGTGTTGTATTAAGTATAAGATATAGTAGAACTATATAAGAAAAATATCACATACCAATTCAATTGATTGTGTATAACTACAGACAATTATACTTCTCTTTCAAAATTTAGTTTCTCAATATTACTTGCAAGTTTTAGTAGCATCTATATCATTTAATTTTTTTGTACTTCTTATCCCCCCCCCCCCCCTCTTTTCTTACTTTTTAAATATTCATTTGTTTGAGTCAGATAAATATTTTGTAATTTCTAACCGCATTTATGTTGATTATGTTGCGATTCAATATATGTATCGATTTGGAAGATTTACTAACATTAGCTTATGAGTTATATTTATGTTTACTTTTTTATGTATGTTTGTTTTTTTATTTATGGCACATAGCAAATCCAACAATATATGTACCATTTACAATTTATCAATACAAGATTTATATTAAGTAGTTTAAAATAAACGTGCAACGCACGTTCTCAGGACTAGTATATATATATATATATATAGGGGTGTTCACGGTTTAGTCTGGGTCGGTTATTGGTCAAAATCAAAATCAAATCAACTTAATCAGTTTTAAAATTATCAAAACCAAACCAAACCAAATATAATATACATTTATCGGTTTGGTTGTTTTCGGTTTTGGTTTGGTTTGGTTCGGTTATTCGGTTATTAACCATACATAAAAATAAAAGAAACAATTCATTCAAAACGTGAAAAAAGTGACAACAATCCATTCAAACAAACAAAAAAGTTAGAATGACTGGCATTATAGAACTTTCGATTATTGAATTTACTGAATAAAACTTCAAAATTCACTATTTTGGCATAGAAAGAAGAGACAATGACATTTTCAGTCCCACAAAGAATTTTTATAGACACTCATATACATGAAACCAATAAGAAAAATGTTCTCACCTTGGACATTTATTCTTTCATAAGTAAATTATAAATAAATTTTGATGAAACATATATAAAATCTTTAAAATTGTTTATGAATATAATATATTATGTATGTATAATAATAAAATTTATGTATATAACTTGTTGGTTCGGTTCGGTTATTTCTTCAATTTTTTTCTAACAAAACCATAACCAAACCAAATACTATCGGTTCTTAACAATCTAAAACCAAACCAAACCAAAACCCAAATTAAATCGGTTCATTTAATCGGTTTTTATCCAAACCATGAACACCCCTATATATATATATATATATATATATAAAAGAAAGAAAGATAGGATACCATTTTCCTATCTAATTTCTAAAGAGCAAATTAGGCCTGTGTATGGCTAAAATATATGGCCAAAGGATACATGTGTACGAAATACTTATAGTAATTAATAATGAGAGATGCATACCTGTGAATTATTGTGATCTGCACTCTCAAAGTTCATCCTCCAATAATCCCTTTCATCTTCAATAATTATTTAATTTTCTCTTAAAAATACAGAAAAAAAGTGACTAGTTTGAATTCCTTTCAATGCTCTTCTCTTCATTTCTAATTCTAAAAATCAATAATTCAAATCATGTCAACCGTTGGATTGAATGAATCGACGGCCAAGAACAATGCACGTAGCCCGAATAAAACATGTGTCAAGGGAAAGGAGACTAATAGATAGAACACTGATTACGCACGGGTGGCTGGTGAGGCTTAAAGAAAATTCTTCGCCTTAGGCCCCCAATTTTAGGGGCCCCATTTTTTTGTTAATTAGGTAGGATTAAACTAAAAAAAAAAAAAATAGAATTAAGACAACAAATGCAAACGACATTAATGAAGTGATAGATATGACAATTACTTTTTATCTTTTCAATAAAAAGTTGTGTACCTTTTTTGAATGTACAAGTTATCTTTTTTTTTTACCTTATACTTTTCTAATTTATTTTTATATATTCTATCCTCCCCTCTTCCTCTCTTCTATTTCTTCTCACTTTCTCTTTTCTAATCTTACATCTCTCTTATTCAAAGCTATGATTTCGGCTAAGAAAATTGCATTAGAGATGAATATAGAACCAGAATTTCGTAAGAAACGTGTAATTTGTAGGAAAAAACATTTTGATGAGAATGTTGATAATGAAATCACAAGATCTCTTGAAGAATCATTTAGAGTTGATAACTTCTTATACATAGTAAACCAAGCCATATTTTCACTTCAAAATAGATTTGAACAATTTGAAGTATATGAAAGTATTTTTGGTTTTATATTTAGTGAAAAAAAATTGAGATCATTAGGTGATGAGAATTTAAAAAAATATTGTCTTAATCTTGAATGTTCCTTAAAACATAATACTCACTCCGATATTGACGGTTTAGACTTATTTTCTGAATTAAAAGTGTTAAGGAAAATCATAAAAGTAGAAGACAATACTCTAATTGAGATAATTAAATAAAAAAACTTGATTCTTTTCCAAATGCTTACATTGCTTATGGAATAATGTTAACAATTCTTGTAACAGTCGCCTCAGCAGAAAGAAGTTTTTTAAAATTAAAAATAATAAAATCTTATTTAAGATCAACAATGTTTCAAGAAAGATTAAGTGGTTTGGCTATATTATCGATTGAAAAAGAATTATTAAAAGAGATTGACTATATAAAAATTATTAACAACTTTGCATCTCAAAAAGCTCGAAAAATAGACTTAAAATAAAAATATTTATAATTTTTTTAATCTTTTTAAGGCCTCTAGTTTGATTTTGGCTTTAGGCCACCAACGAATTTGAGCCGACCCTGATTTTATGAGTACTTTTTTATTTTCATTTTTACACGTAAAAATATCAAAAGATCACTCATTAATTATTTTTCTTGTTTTCTCCTCTAATGGCCGACAGATGAAAGATTATACTAATAGTTTACAGACCCTACTAAAAGTTTGTATCTTTATCTTCTTATAATAATAAAGTTTACAGACCCCACTTACTAAATAATTGCTACTAGACAAAAAAAAAAAAATGAGTGTGCGCAGCCCTTCCATAACTTTATTTATCAGTTATATATTGATTTACCTTAAAAGTTCACCTACCAATCTAGTAAGCAGATAGACAGAGACGTATCCAGGATTTTGAGATGATGAATACACTGTTATAAAAAAAGTTGATCTATGATATAAATTTGATAGTTCGACATTTAGAAAGAAAATTAAAACTAGATAAATATAAAATTCAAATTTCTAACCTCGCGGAGAGAGGTGCACCCAGTCATAATCGCATTATGTGATACTTCAAGTGAGTTCACACATCTATATTTCAATATTTTTTCTAAAATATAACACTACTATATATGATCTCGGGAGGGGACCATGGGTTCAAATGAACCCGGTGACCCCCTAGATACGCCTCTGCAGATAGAGTAGAACATAAGGACTTGAAAGTATAAAAGATCAATGAATAACATAGTATGAACTATGAAATCTCCACTTCACTTAATGAGAATGGCAAGCCTATGGCGTTTTATTACTCATAAATCTCAAAATCTTTCTTATAAAAAGAACAAAGGAAATCATAATTACATAGCATATCATTTCAAAAATTGAAAGAACAAGAGGGAATATATCATATATGAACTCAGCTTACACATGACTTATTCCCTTTTCTTTTACAAAATGAATACATACATTCAACAGCAATGAAATACTTCTCACTTCAACTTTAGCAACTCAAGGATGATAAGAATCGAGAATGAAAAATGGATGTCATCTAGGTCCAGAAAGTTCCATTGGTTCAACTAGTGAAGAGTCTTCGACGTAGTTGGAATACCTTTGTGGAGTATGTTCAAAAGCTCGGTTTCTTGGAGTCTCGAGCTTTTGTGATGCCTCCCATTTTTCAGCCAATCCATCGCCCTCTAACATCCTTAATGCTTCGGACATTTTTGGGCGATGAGAAGGGTTGAAATGGGTGCATAGAAGGGCAACTTTAACCATCTCTTCTAGCTCAATCTGGTCAAAGTTATTTTTCAAATTGTCATCTACCATAAGGTTCAGTTTCTCCTCTTGATGCAGCTTTCTCACCTGCATATCATTAGCAGTAATTAAACGAGAGAGTTCGTTGAAGTATGCTAATGGAAAAAGAGCCTTGTAAACTAGATGTACACACCAATAGCTAGATATATTTGAGGTTTGAACCTACAACTCCTTATAACTGAAAAGAGAACAGCTATGAGAAAGAGAGA
>JAJOOO010002973.1:0-34886 GCA_029582685.1 Solanum piurae | reverse complement strand
AAAATGAAGAGTTGCGACTTTTATGAAAAGTTGTGACTTTTATGAAAGGTTGTGATCTTTCCGAAAGATTGTGACTTTTCCAAAGGTTTGTGACCTTTCCGGTAAGGCACAATAAGAACCTTTTCACACTACCCTTTGTTTTCTATAAATTGATGAATTTCCTCTCATTTTATAAGAACTAATTTCTGGACTTCTTCTTCTACTACTAAATCTAGTATTCTAAGCGTACTTTACTGCCGTTGAGTGGCTCGCTGACACCAGCGTTTTGGGTATCAATACACTAGTGATTGAGATCATTCTATCCTGGGAAGACATATTCCAAATCAAACCTCGGATACTAGAGGGGAATAATTTCCTTAAGGGGACACTGTGCATTCAGTGGGCTTGATCTTCTTTCTGTTTTTTCAGATTCTGGTATGTGTTACAGATTTTAGATTTGTGAATTAATTTATGTTCTTCTGTTCTTCACTGGTTCATTAAACTTTGGTAACTTCGTGTATCTGCAAAGTTTGTTGGAATCAGTAAGATTCTTTAAACACAGATTGACAACAATTCTTCTTTAAGAAAAAAATATTTCGTATATTTTTTCTAATCTGTTTCTGATTCTAGTTTCTCTACTAGTTTTAATTTTCTAGTTGTGAAAATGTTCTTAAACTTTATTGTGTCTTACCAAGTTCTTCAAAGTTTTGTTCTAAGTATCTTAGGAATACAAGATGAACAACAAGCATCAATAGGGAAGCTCAAGGTTGGGAAGAGGAAATAAGTTGGGCAAATTCACACTGTAAAGGCAAGCAAAAGCTGAGGTATATAGGATTGCATTGGCTGCAAGTTTATACCTTATTTGGTAGGAGAGAAACCAAATAATTTTCCAGAAAACAACAAGAACCCCGACAATGGTAGCAAAACAGGTTGTTCAAGAAGTGCATATGAGAGGGAGATCAAAACTAAGATTAAGCTTGCCCTTTTAAGCTAATAAATCTATGTGTTAGTCAAGTTTTTGAGTTGGAATAAACATCATGAGCACTTAAAATTTGATTATCCTTGCCTTCTTTACATCAAGACCACTCTTTGTCTTCATAATTTTAGAACATGGATGGCTAAATAACACTTTTTGGTCAAAGTTGACCCCAGTCCCTCCTAGTGTTGGATATTTTCTAGACTTTTTAGCACCTTAGTTTTAGTTAAACACTTTGTATTGGAGCTGAACTAATCAAAATACTCCTTTTTATCATTCAGTTACTTGTAACTATGCTCCTTGATGCTTTTAATAAAACATATAGAAAGAGAGGATTAGTGGTGAGTTTTATTCAGACATATAATTTTTATATTGCGGAGAGTGTGGCTCCACCTTCTCCTCCTCCTCTTCTTCTTAGAGGGGATGACAACTTTTTTCAGTTCTTCGTCGTAGTCGCTGAATTGTTTTCATTTTTTTTCCAATTATTGGTTGCAGTCTCAAGACTATTTAGTGACTAATTATATCACCTTAGTTGAACTATTTTTGTATTGTTGGTTTTGTACATAGGTTGGGTCTCACAAGAATAAACCAGTGTAATAAAACACAAAGAGTTAATAGTTCTTGCCTCTATTTGGTCTATATATGTGTGTAGAAGTTGATAGTTATGGACTATATTGTAGATAATAATATATATTCTCTCTGTTAGACATATTTTGTTCTTGTTGTGCCTTCATTATTCCAGGTTAAAGGGACAAAGAAAGACTGAATGTTGCCAATTTGAAATAATCTCGAGCTTTTTTTATTAGATAAGTTGGTTTGGTTTGGTGAGGTTAAGCTAGCTAGTTTGAGAGTAGAGCAACATATTTCTTTTATTGAAACAAAATTTTAGCTTTTGTTAGTGTTACTTACAATCTTAGCTTTGGGAAGTTTTAATTTTGATACTTGGTTTGTACTATGCTCTATTTCATATGGTGTGTAAGAATTGATTTGCAAGAAGTGATTTTTATAATGAGGAATCAGAAGATGAAAACACTGAACATGGTTTCTTTCTAATGTTTGATTTGTTGAACATGGTTTGCTTCTTATTTTTATTTTATTTTGAATGTGTAGGAAAGTGTCAACAATCAAATTTGAATGCTGGCCACAAATGATCAATTCGATCGATTGAGGCAGATCATGAAGTGTTTTTGAACTATTGTAGAGGTTTGAATATATTATATTTTATTTTGTGAAATTTATTGCTAGTAGTCTAGTAATTAAAGTATTGCTTTATAATTATGTGTAGTATAAGACATTGTTTTTTGATGTTTATTGTAAATCTATACATTTGAATTATTTGTTAGCTAATTTAATGCTTATTTATTGTAAAATAATATTGTAATTTTTCAATTAAAAAATTGTGGCATCTAAATATTTTTATAGCCAAAATAACACTGCACCACTTCAAAAGTGTTGCCATAGTGACGCTAATTGTGTAGCTTATTAATTAGAAATTGTCATATGTATATTGACAAAGACTACACTTCAAAGTGTTTTTGTCGATAAGCTAGAAAATGCTACGCTTCAGAAGCGTAGCCAATAAGGAAGCAAAGTTTATGCTTGAAAGTTTAGTTGTAGGAGATAGAAATGTTGCTATAAGAGGTAATGTAAAGTGTGGCCTTTTTACATTATATGCCACACTTTTGAAGCGTAGCTGATAAGGCAACACTTGAAAAGCGTGATCTAAAGTCTAAGGTTACGCTTCTTTAGGACACCCCCGAAAAACGTAGCCTAAAGTAAAAAAATGTGGCCTTTGATCAAAGGCTACCTTTTTTGATAGTTTAGGCCACACTTTTCTAGGGTGGTTGAAGGCATAAAATGTTGTAGTGATTATTATGTTAAAGTTCAGAGAATGAGAAAATATGTTTGTAAAGTTTTAATGATTTCACTCTTTTATGTCTTTACATTCAGTTGGGGATCATAAATGATTTTCGAGTGCCGACCACGTCTAGTGTGTAGGTGCTGGGCGTGACAATGGAATTGTGTGGAAGATATCCAATGTGCATGTATTATGTGGAGCTGAAGATGAGAGACACAATCATTTATTCTTTCGATGTTTGTTCTCATCACAGGTTTGGCAAAATATACTATATTGGCAAAGCATCAATAGGGAAGTTCAAGGTTGGGAAGAGGAAACAAGTTGGGCAAATTCACACTGTAAAGGCAAGCAAGCAAAAGCTGAGGTATATAGGATGGCATTGGCTAGGAGAGAAACCAAATAATTTTCCAGAAAACAACAAGAACCCCGACAATGGTGGCAAAACAGGTTGTCCAAGAAGTGCATATGAGAGGGAGATCAAGACTAAGATTAAGCTAGCCCTAGACTAAGATTAAGTTACTTAGATAGATTGGTAATATTGTAGTAAAGGTTCTAATAGAAATGGGAGATAATAATGCATAGCTGGGAGATGTCCAGTTTGCATGAGTTATTGATTTGTATTGCTCATTTGGTAATGATTTTTTTTTATTTACCGAAAAAGATGTATTTGTGTCTTCTTTGAGAATTGAAGTCATTTTTCCTATCATGTTTGAGACGTTATAAATTAAGTAATAGTTCCGATTCAGTTTGAGATTTTAACATCAAATCAATTTCCTTTTGGTTCCAAATGAATATTCATTTGGTGTTCTCTTAATCTGCATCTTATGTTGTTTGTGTTTATTTTTGCATACTTAGAAAGTGGTGAAATGTTAGCATATCATGATTACTTAAGCTTAAGCTTCTTTATCTACTCTGTGTTAGTGTATAAGTTTCTGTGTTTTTCTTCTAAATATTTAGTATTGACTATGTAAAAAATTACGTCAAAAGCTCATGGCCTGAAAGGTAAGTTCTTTGTAATTTAAATCTGTTAAACTTGGAAATTAATTTTATGCCTAAAAGACATGTATGGTGGCTTGGTTGCTTCGAGGGGGGCTTAAAAGTCTTTAAAGTATCTTGTCCGGTGTTTGCCTAATTTTCGTGTCGGATTGTATTTTGTGGCATGCCTTTAGTTGGTTATATTTATTTTTGTTCAATATCGTTTAAAGTTGAATAGTCTGGCTAATCTTTTACTCTCTTTACTTGCATAAACTTTGGGAGCAAAAATGGAGTCTCAGTTAGTAACTCTCACAAAATTTGAGTCTCATAGACTTGACGTTAACATCATACCGCACATGAAGTCAACATCTTAGACTACCCAAATAGTGTCAAAAGCAAGCGGAACTCGTTTGTGGTCGCTTAAATGGCTACTCATATTATTATTATTATTATAGGCATTTATTTGTTTTAACTTGCTTATGTATTTTTGTTGTGTTTTTTCTTCTTTTTTTTTATTAATTATTTGTTTTTAATGGCATTATGATAGTAGAAATTGAGGGTGGGAGGGTGGGGGGGTCTCCTAAGTCTAGAAATCATTTTGGTAGTTTCTGACTCAATCTTTTTTTTATTGAAATTTGAAATTTGAGATCCTTATACCATGGGTAAACTGATTTTGAAATAAATTATAATTCTTACCTTAAGAGTTAAAGTTGACTCTTGAATCGGATAGAAGTATATTAATATGAGTATTTAAAGACTTCCATATGTAGATTATGTATTTGAACAACTGGAATCATTTGGAGGCTTTAAGAAAGGGTAAGACTGTAATTTGATCTTTTTAAAACCACAGTTAGACTTTCAACATTTTAAGAAAATACATGAAGAATTCACTTAGAACCAAATCTGCTTCATGGATTATACTTTCCAAAATCATAGTTGGACTTTTAACATTTTAAGAAAAATTATGAAGAGTTTACTTGGAACTAAATTTACTTTATTGATTATGTTTTTCAAAATCACAATTGGACTTTTAGAAATCTTTTTAAAAAAAATACATGAAGAGCCCACTTGAAAACCAAATCTGCTTCATGAAATATGTTTTCCAAAATTACATTTAAATTATTAGCATTTTAATAAAATATATAAACAATTCACTTGAAATCAAATTTGCTTCATTAATTATACTTTCCAAAATCACAACTAAAATTTTATCATTTTAATAAAATACATGAAGAATTCTCTTGAAACCAAATCTAATTCATGTATTACATTTTTCAGAACTATAAATGATTTTTTAATATTTTAAGAATATACATAAATATTTTACTTAATTATATGGTAATAAAAATATTCTTAGGCCTATATATATGAATTTATATTCTTCACTTAACTTGCTCAATTGTAGTATGTTCTCTCTCAAAGAAAGAGTTCTCTTCTTTATTAAGTATAACAAAATATGTCTAATAAGGAGCGCCTTGAGAACAATATAGAATCAAGTTGTGGTAATATAAACAATCTCCTTTATAAAAAAAATAGAAGGTTTTACTAAGAAAGCACAAGAATTGTCAACTTTGTGTGAAGCACAACTTGGGATTGTTATTTTCTCTCCAAACGAAGATATTTTATGGCCAACGGAAATTCAAGCTAAGGAAAGATTCGAGAATTATTTAAGTTTTGATTGGAACACAAGGAAGTTTAATCTTGAAACACATGAAAGCAGTCTTGACAAAAAGATGAATGCTCAAGAGGAAAACATTAGAAAAATTGAACAGGAGAATGAGGAGAAAAAAATGAAGTTGTTCTTTAATGAAGTTATTAATGGAAAGAGCTATTTGGAACTCGATGCTAGAGAACTTGAAGGTATGATAAAGCTAATTGTTCTTAATAAGACTAAAGTTGATGAACTTAAAAAATAACTGCAGGAAGAAGATCAACCAATAAAAGGTAATGCCAACAATATTGAAGAGAAGAATAACAGCATCCCAAAAAATAATTATGTTTAAGTATTTTATATTTTTGTTGTTGAATCAATGTTACTTACATATTTATTTAATGTTTTTTTACCTTTTTATTTCATATAGTTTATCTTTTCTTATTATCATGTTGTTTGCTTTATTGATGTTTTGGAGTCATCTATTTTACTAGGTTAATTTATTTTATTGTTGTTTAATCAATATTATTATATGTGAAAGACTTGGCATGTTGTTGAATTTCAATTTCAGTAATATATACTCCCTCCCTCCTCTCATAGCTAGATGAACTTAAGTTTAATTTTATTTGATACAAATATTATTTGAGACATTTTGATCTGTAGAGTAATGACTTTTTAATCTTTTTAGTATATAACTTATGCAAGAAATAATACATACCTTCTTATATATGAAAACTTCACTAAACCAAATAACTTATAACCGTGAAATCAAACTTATGTCGATTAATGTTTTTTGTTCAAGTTGAATTTTATCAGGCAAAGTGTTGAATTTTTTTTTTGCTTCTGGATGACTCGTTGTATTATTTCAATCATATGACTCATTGTGTTGTTTTAATCATATAATTAATATATGCTTATGTAAAAAATGGTAGCATTACATAAAATTATTTTTTTTGTTGAGGAATTTGGATTTGAGGCATTGTCAATTGAACCCTTGTGGTAGTGTTAATTGGAATAGTAGTATTTCTTTTAAAATTAGGTATGTAAATCTGACCGATGGTGATGCCATGGAAAAGGTACTTTTTTTTCCATCCAAATATAATAGTTTTTTTTCATTTTTTAAACAACTCCATATACAATGTTTGTCTTGAAATCGTGTATTTATAAAACTTTGGTCTTAAAATAATTTTTTTATATTTAAATACATACCAAAATATATTATACCATAATGAGCATTATTATTTTTCCTTCTATTCTTTTCTTTCTCATACCATGTTATACTCTTCCTAAAAATTAGAAATTTTTATTCTTCTTTAAGTAACCATGTTAATTTCTCTTTCTTAGTCCATTAAATCTTATGGAAAAATTCAATCATCACTTTCTCTTTCATTCAATATTGTAGTCGAGAAAAATAAAGTTTGAGTGACACATTTATAACCACAGGAGAAGCATCTATGATTTGAAGATATTGTAAGGGGAGGGATTGTTGTTTTTTATAAGTGAGGACAAGCCGCTTTCATTTTCAACAATTGAATAGTAGGGCTTTAAAGTGTAGGCGGTTCATATATTTCTGTAACCCCCAGAATAAGAAGTAGGAGGATAGGTAGAGCAAGAGCTCTTGAAGAGTCACGCCCCGAGTCTTTACCCTGGACGTGGCCGACGCTCGAGAACCATCGCTGGTCCCCAAGTGAATCCCTGGCCTGGCTAAGTACTTAGCGGAAGACTTACTCAAGCAACAAGGGAACTTTAAATGCATACTTAAATTCAACTGAAATAAATGTGTGGAAATACTTAATATAGTATAAATAATAGTTTCAAAATCTCAAACAGAAAGGAACATACTGAGAGACTCATCAACTCTAACTGTCTATGACGCCTCTAATACTCAGATAGATATCGAGAAAAGACCCACGACAAGTCAACAATAACGAGAAAATAAACAAAGTTCTTCGTAAAGCAAGGAGGCTTACCAAAGCTAACTAGAGTGTAGGTGATCTCAACGAAACGCCGACCCTAAACACATGTGTTTGCATCATAATAAGATGCAGGTCGAATGAAATCAGTACTTTGAATGTACGAGTATGTAAGGAAAAGACTGAGTGCATAGATAACTGGAAAGATAAGACTGGAAAGATACTCACCTCAACTCAACTCAATACAAAAGAAATAACAAGAGATGAAATGTCACTCCTCGAGCCTACACCCTGGGCGGGACAGGCACTCGAGAACCATTGATGGCCCCAAGAGAAACCTGTCTTACTTACTCAGCGGAAGACTTAACTTAACAAGATAAACCCAAACAAAACTTAGAATGTTATAAAGAAAACATTCAACTAGCCAAAAAGGCAAACTCAAGGCTCAACATAAGATAATGAAATGAAAAGACTAAAGAACTAACATTTGACTATCTATGAAGACTCTAAACAACTGAGATGAATGTCGGTTCAAGACCCATGATATCCTAATGAACTAATAATAATCCTGAAAGCAACAAAAGGGATCCTCCGGAAAGCAAGGAGGCTCACCACAAGGCTCTGAGTACTTAAATGGATCAACGATATGCTGGATGTTGATCGTGGTTACCTGTGTCTGCATCATACAAAGATGCAGGCCAAATGGTATCAGTACATTGAATGTACGAGTATGCGAGGGGAATTCTAAAACAAGACATAAGCTTGAAAGGAACTGAAGAACTTACATGGCGCAACTCAACTCAAACTTACCTGAACTCATTTCAATATAAAGCAGTATAGAACAAGTGCAATATAAAGAAAAGCTTTTAAATATGGATATCTCTGTGTATTTGGAAATACAGTAGTAACTCTGATGTGTATGCAAAGATACAATAATACTTTGAGATGTATATAAAAATACAAAATATTACTGTTGTGGGAGTTTCTCTAACCGATAACCATCACTTAAGAGCTATTGTGATGATACAACGTTTTGCCTCATGCTGCTAGGGCCATCTTATACCTTGCCGAGGGTATAGAACCTGAACTACTAAGTGGATCCACTAGTCTATGCTAAAGCACTAAAGGAATCATCTAAAAAGTATGACCCCTTTCTACCCATGATGGCTACATGATTTATGGGGGCTGTGAGTTGTCTGAACTCTCCCCAATATCAGTACTCAATACTACTCCCAAAATATGATACTAGCTCTTATGTTTAAAAACATACTTCTTTCTCTGATTTGAGATAATTGCTCAAAAACATAGCTCAAAGGCTACCTTGGAAATCAAAGTTTCCTCTCTTGCTTAATTGTGAAAGTGTTTACTCTTTACTGAAAACTAGCTCAAAGGCTCTTTGGAAATCAAAGTTTCCTTTCTTGTTTAAATGTGAAAACATTTTAAATCAAAATATGATACTAGCTCTTATGTTTAAAAACATACTTCTTTCTGTGATTTGAGATAATTGCTCAAAAACTTATCTCGAAGGCGACCTTGGAAATCAAAGTTTCCCCTCTTGCTTAATTGTGAAAGGGTTTACTCTTTACTGAAAACTAGCTCAAAGGCTCTGTGGAAATCAAGGTTTCCTTTCCCCATATACTTCTTTGAAGAAATTAACTTCAATCTTTACTCTTTACTCAACTTGAACTTTAAGTCTTAATATAAAGTTAAAACATTTGGAAAACTCTAAAAACTTCTCTTGACTTGACTCTTACTTTTCTTCACTTTGATCTTAACTTTCCTTGAATTGGATTATAGATTCAAGGATCATGATCTCATGTTTATGGATGATTTCATGATGTATAGACGTACCTTAGAGTGTTGGAATCAACTAAAAAACATAGATACGTTGCTAAGGAACTAGTACGGAAAAATGGGGAAGAAATAGGAAGAACTAGCATCCCTGGCGCTCTGAGAGGCGCGGGGCGCCAGCCCTTGAAATTGAGAGAGTGACTTGGGGGGCTCTGGCTGGTGCGGCGCCCCAGAGGTCAAAATTCAGAGGCCCTTTCTTGGGGCTCTGAGAGGGGCGGCGCTCCACGACCCTACCCAGGTGCTCCCCGACTTTTCTTTTTCATTTTCATCTCTAAACCCTCTAATTTCACTTGGTTCTTTCCCCAAACACTTAGAATCGATTATATGTTCAAAGTATAAAAGATTCAACTCGAAATCATACCCAAAAATATGAATCGAACTCAATAAACTTCAACAACACAAACCCACAAGAATTCAAACGAATTTCATCAAGAACTCATAGGATTTACTTTCAGATCAAATAAACTTCGCTGAATTGAATCATGATTGGAGCGTGGGTGAACTAACCCAACTCTATTTGATCTCACATACCTCGTAGGATTGAATCCTTGGTGAAATCCACAATCAAACTTGAATGTTCTTGACGAATCTTGCCTTTTCTCCTTCTTTCTCCTCTTTTCTCCTTCCTCCAAGCCCTAGCGTAAATTTTCAATTTTCTAAACTGAAAAAATTCTGATTTGACCCCAATTAAATTCCTAAAAACGGATTAAAATAAATGGGAAAGGAAAAGACTAAAAGACCCTTCCAAAATCCGGTTTAGACTTTCCTTAATTGAACAACCCAACTTTAAATGGGCATATCTCAGTCATACGAACTCGGAATTGTGCAAACTCGGCGGCGTTAGAAAGATTATTCCAAGATATTTCCTATGATATTTGGAAACACACCTAACTCATCCTGATCTAGGATTTATAGTCGTTTGAAGTTGACCAAAAACTCAACTTAACATATTTTCCAGATTTTTATATTCTTTCCAAAAATGACTATTTCCAATTCTTAACTTCTTCCTAGTTATTTCAATTTGCGAGATGTTACAATATCTCCACCTTGGGAACATTCGTCCTCGAATGAGCTTACTCTTAGTAGGCTAAGGGTGTAACATGTAACATTCAGGTCAAACACCCAACAAGCAATGCAATTACAACATGCTAACTTATAAAGCAAAGAGTACTAAGAAGAGAATTAGTACCTTGGTCTGGAATTTCTCCGGTTTCAAAGAGATGTGGATATCTCTTCTTCATATCTTCCTCAGCTTCCCAAGTAGCTTCTTCAACAAATTGGTTCCTCCAAAGGACTTTGACTGATGCTACTTCCTTAGTCCTCAACTTGCGAACTTGGCGATCTAGAATCTGAACCAAAATCTCTTTATAAGATATGGTATCCTTGATCCCAATATCTTCAGTTGGTATGATCAATGAAGGATCTCCCATGCACTTCTTCAACATGGAAATGTGAAATACCGGATGAACCGCTGCTAACTCTTATGGTAGCTCCAACTCATAAGCTACATTACCAATCCTTTTGGATATTCTGTAAGGACTAATATACCGGGGACTAAGCTTCCCATTCTTACCAAATCTCTTAACACCCTTCATGGGTGATACTTTAAAGTAGACCCAATCATCTACTTCAAACTCTAACTCCCTTCTCCTAACATCAGTGTAGGGTTTCTGACGACTCTGCGCTATTTTCGACCTCTCTTGAATCACTTTCACCTTCTCCATAGCTTGATGAACTAAATCTGGTCCTATCAACCCAGTTTCACCAACTTCAAACCATCCAATAGGAGATCTGCATCTTCTCCCATAAAGAGCTTTATAAGAAGCCATTTGGATGCTAGAGTGGTAACTATTTGTTGTAAGCAAATTCAATAAGAGGTAGGTGATCATCCCAATTACCTTTGAAATCAATCACACAAACCCTCAACATATCCTTTTCGGTATGAATAGTGCGCTCTGCTTGCCTATCTGTCTGTGGATGAAAGGCAGTACTTAAGTTCACCTTTGAAACCAGGCCTTTTTGGAATGACTTCCAAAACTGTGTAGTAAATTGTGCACCTCTGTCTGAAATAATGGAGACCGAGACTCCATGAAGTCTAACTACCTCTTGAAGATACAACTTGTCATAGTCCTCTGCTGAATGAGTGGTCTTTACTGGTAAAAAGTCAGCTGATTTTGTCATTCTATCAACAATCACTCAAATAGAATCATGTTGCCTGCGAGACCTTGGCAAACCTGTGATGAAGTCCATATTAATCATCTCCCACTTCCATTCCAAAAGTTCTATATTCTGAGCCATACCGCCTAGCATTTGATGCTCTACTTTAATTTGTTGGCAATTCGAACACTTATCCACAAACTCTACAATGCCCTTCTTCATACTACTCCACCAATAAACTTCTCTCAAATTGCGATACAACTTTGTGAAACCCGGATGGATAGAATATCTGGAGCTATGAGCTTCCTCCATGATCCTCTCTTGGAGTTCATCCACCCTTGGTACACACAACCTACCTTGATACCTCAATACGCCATCTCCCCCTTGTTCAAAAGCCAATACTTTTTGCTTATGAACATTTTCCTTTAATTCAAATAAAATGGGATCTTGGTCTTACTTCTCTTTAACTTCAGACACTAAATATGATTCAGCCCCATTCATCACCACTACTCCTCCTTCTGTTGAATCCATTAGTCGGACTCCTAAGCGTGTAAGTCTATGCACATCTCTTGCTAGCTCTTTCTTATCTTCCTCAAAATGGGCGGTACTACCCATAGAAAACCTGCTCAAGGCATCAGCAACAACATTATCCTTACTTAGGTGATAAAGAATACTCATGTCATGATCCTTGAGTAATTCTAACCGCTTCCTTTGTTTGAGATTAAAATCTTTCTGAGTAAACACATATTGAAGGCTCTTGTGATCAGTGAACACATCCACATGAAAACCATAAAGATAATGGCACCATATTTTCAAAGCAAAAACTATGGCATCCAACTCTAGATCATGGGTTGGGTAGTTTCTCTCATGAGCTTTCAACTGTCTGGAAGCATAAGCTATAACTTTGGCATTGTGCATTAACACACAACCCAAACCAACTCTAGACGCATCACAATATACAACAAAGCCTTGCGTACCTTCTGGTAAGGTCAATACTGGGGCAGTAGTCAACCTCTTTTTCAATTCGTGAAAGTTTTTCTCACAAGATTCAGACCATTGAAACTTGACTGTCTTCTAAGTTATGTTGGTCAAAGGGGATGAAATACATGAGAACCCCTCTACAAACCTTCTATAATAGCCAACCAAACCTAAGAAACTCTTAATATCAGTTGGAGATGTGGGTCTAGGCCAATTCTGCACTGCCCCAATTTTCTGAGTATCAACTTTAATTCCCTCTCCAGACACAATGTGGCCTAAGAATGCCACAGACTCAAGCCAAAACTCACACTTAGAGAACTTGGCATACAACTCTTTATCCTTTAGAGTTTGGAGAACTATTTTGAGATGACTAGCATGATCTTCTTCATTCCTCGAATAGATTAGTATGTCATCAGTGAATACGATATCAAATATATCTAAATAAGGTTTGAATACTCTATTCATAAGGTCCATGAATGCTACAGGCGCATTCGTCAAACCAAAGGACATAACTAAGAACTTATAATGACCATAACGGGTCCTGAATGTTATCTTTGGAAAGTCACATTCCCTTACTCTTAACTGATGGTGGCCCGATCTGAGATCTATCTTAGATAAACAAGTATCACCCTAAAACTGATCGAAAAGATCATCAATTCTCGGAAGAGGATACTTATTCTTGATGGTAATCTTATTCAACTAACGATAATCTATACACATCCTAAAGAAATCATCCTTATTCCTCACAAATAAGACTGGAGAGCCCCAAGGTGAGACACTTGGTTGAATGAAACCTTTCTCTAGAAGATCTTTCAACTGCTCCTTTAACTCCTTTAACTCTTTTAACTCTACTGGAGCCATTCTGTATGGAGGAATAGATATAGGACGAGTATCTAGAAGAAGGTCTATACCGAAATCTATCTCTCTCAGGAGGGACTCCAGGAAGATCATCTGGAAAAACTTTTGGAAAATCTTTTACTACTGGAACTGACTGAATATGAGGTATCTCAACACTAGAGTCATTAACTCAGACTAAGTGATAGACACACCCCTTAGAAATTAACTTAATTGCCTCAAGGTACAAAATGAAATGACCTTTACGCATTGCTGAACTACTTTTCCACTCTAAGACTGGCTCATTTGGAAACTGGAACTTGACAACTCGAGTTCTACAATCAACTGAGGCATAACATGTATGAAGTCAGTCCATACCAAGAATGACATCAAAATCTACCATTTCTAACTCCTCTAAATCAGCCACGGTATTCTTGTGATTGACGAAAACGGGACAATCATGATAGACTCTTTCTACTAGAATAGACTCACCAACGGTGTAGAAATACTGAAGGGTTCACTAAGTTGCTCAGGAATAACATTAAAATTCATCGCAACATACGGAGTTACAAAGGATAAACTCGCTCCTGGGTCTAGAAAAGCATAAATATTAAATTTAAAGACTTGGATCATACCAGTAACAACATCTGGTGAATCCTCTTGCTCTTGGCGACTTGTGATAGAATATAGGCAATTTTTTCCTTCGCCAGTACCGGAAGTAGCCCCTCTAGGTGAAACTCTGTCTGGTGGAGCAACTGAAGAAAACTGGCTCTATTTCCCCCATTACCATTACCCTGCTTTTTCTTTGGAGATTCTCGCATGAAGTAACCATTCTGGCCACACTTAAAGCAACTAGCAGAGCCCTCACGACATGTAACTGAGTGGTTCCTACCACACTTAGCGCAAGCAAGAGGCTTTCTATCCCCTTTAGCCGTACTACCCTAAAAATAGGCAGGTTTGGCTTTGAAATTCTGACTATTGTACTCACTTTTGTTCTTTGGTGCAGGTGCACTAACAGATGATGGAACATGTCCCTTCTGTTTCTGTTGGAAGGATGATCAGTTGACATTACTCTTCTGCTGCCCAGACTCATTCCCTGTCTTAGCTCTCTTATTCTTGAAATCCTCTCTATCCCTCAACTTATTTTCCTTAACCTACTGCACATAGACCATCAACCTTTCTATATCCATTTCACATATTAGCATTGCTGCCATACCTTCCTTACTCGACAGACGAGACAACCCAACAACAAATAAACTCATTCTGCTCCTCATTCAGCAATTATCTCCGAAGCATACCGGGAAAGTTGTGTGAACCTCAGACTATACTCATGAACGCTCAAATAATCCTGCTTAAGTGTGAGGAACTCTTATACCTTAGCCTCTTTCAATTCTCGGGGGAATAAACACCCCAAAAAGGCCTCATCAAAGCACGGCCAACTTACATATGGTGCATCCTCAGATCAATTCTTCTTCCATTGATCGAACCATATCCTTGTGACACCCTTCATCTGGTATGCAGCTAGTTCCACCCTCTCAGTATCAGCAACATGCATGATTTTAAAAACCTTCTGAAGTTCTTCAACAAAATTCTCTGGATCCTCAGTAACACTAGAACTTGTGAAGCTTAGAGGATTCATCCTTAAGAACTCGCAGATCCTCGAAGTATCAGCTACTTCATGACGATTCCCTCTCTGTTGTCTTGCTTGATTGGTCACAACTTGGCTCAACATCTGGATAGCCTCACGGAACTCAGTATTGGTGACTTCTACTTGGGGTTACACTTCTGGTGCATTAGGTACCCCTTGTTCTTGTGGTTCAATATTCCTTTTAGCCGGACGACCTCGGACAACTCTTTGTGGAGGCATGATCTGAAAGACACGCACAAGCATAAGTTAGAAGAAATTTTTTAGAGATCAATCTCTAACGCACGAAATGAGTGTGAAAGAAGTGAGATAATTTCCTAAGTGTCGCAGCCTCCTTATTATGGATGTGGGCTTCAAACCGATAACTAGGACTCTACAGACACGGATTCATAGACTCCTTAGGACTTTTGAATTCTAGGCTCTGATACCAAGTTTGTCACTCCCCGAGCCTACACCCTGGGCGATACTGGCACTCGAGAACCATTGATGGCCCCAAGCGAACCCTTGCTTGGCTTACTTACTCAGCAGAAGACTTAACTTAACAAGATAAACCCAAAAAAAACTTAGAACGTTATAAAGAAAACATTCAACTAGCCAAAAAGGAAAACTCAAGGCTCAACATAAGATAATGAAATGAAAAGACTAAAGAACTAGCATCTGACTGTCCATGAAACCTCTAAACAACTGAGATGGATGTCAGCACAAGACCTACGATATCCTAATGAACTAGTAATAATAATACTAAAAGCAATAAAAGGAATCCTATGGAAAGCAAGGAGGCTCACCACAAGACTCTAAGTACTCAACTGGATCAAGGATACGCTGGATGTTGATCGTGGTTACTTATGTCTTCATCATACAAAGATGTAGGCCAAATGGTATCAATAAATTAAATGTACGAGTATGCGTGGGGAATTCTAAAACAAGACATAAGCTTGAAAGGAACTGAAGAACTTACCTGGCGCAACTCAACTCAAACTTAACTGAACTCATTTCAATATAAAGAAGTATAGAACAAGTGCAATATAAAGAAAAGCTTTTAAAACATGGATATCAACTCTATGTATTTGGAAATACATTAGTAACTCTGATGTGTATGCAAAGATACAATTAAACTTTGAGATGTATATAAAAATACAAAATACTACTGTTGTAGGAGTTTCTCTAACTGACAACCATCACTTAAGAGCTATTGTGATGATACAACATTTTGCCTCATGCTGTCAGGGCCGTCCTATACCTTGCCGAGGGTATAGAACCTGAACTACTGAGTGGATCCACTAGTCTATGCTAAAAATCACTAAAGGAGTCATCTAAAAAGTATGACCCTTTTCTACCCATGATGGCTACACGATTTATGGGGGCTGTGAGTTGTCTGAACTCTCCCCCATATCGGTGCTCAATACTACTCCCAATATATGATACTAGCTCTTATGTTTAAAAACATACTTCTTTCTCTGATTTGAGATAATTGGTCAAAAACATAGCTCAAAGGCTACCTTGAAAACCAAAGTTTCCCCTCTTGCCTAATTGTGAAAGCGTTTACTCTTTACTGAAAACTAGCTCATAGGCTCTTTGAAAATCAAGGTTTCCTTTCTTGTTTAAATATGAAAACATTTTAAATCAAAATATGATACTATCTCTTATGTTTAAAAACATACTTTTTTCTGTGATTTGAGATAATTGCTCAAAAACTTAGCTCGAAGGATACCTTGGAAATCAAAGTTTCCCCTTTTGCTTAATTGTGAAAGTGTTTACTCTTTACTGCAACCTAGCTCAAAGACTCTTTGGAAATCAAAGTTTTCTTTCTTGTTTAAATGTGAAAACATTTTAAACTCTTTGGGAATACATAGTCCCCAATCCCCATATACTTCTTTGAAGAAATGAACTTCAATCTTTACTCTTTACTCTTTACTCTTTACTCAACTTGAATTTTAAGTGTTAAAATAAAGTTAAAACATTTGGAAAAGACTTTTGGAAAACTCTAAGAACTTCTCTTGACTTGACTTTTACTTTTCTTGACTTTGATCTTAACTTTCCTTGAATTGGATTATGGATTCAAGGTTCATGATCTCATATTTATGGATGATTTCATGATGTTTAGACGTACCTTAGAGTGTTGGAATCAACTAGAAAACATAGGTATGTTGCTAAGGAACTAGTACGGAAAGATGGGGAAGAAATGGGAAGAACTGGCGTCCCTGGCGCTCTCAGAGGCGCGGGGCGCCATCCCTTGAAATTCAGAGAGTGACTTGGGGGGCTCTGGCTGGCGCGGAGCCCCAGAGGTCAAAATTTAAAAGTCCCTTCTTGGGTCTTTGAGAGGGGCGGCGTCCCAGGACCCTACCCAGGTGCTCCCCGACTTTTCTTTTTCATTTTTCATCTCTAAACCCTCTAATTTCACTTGGTTCTTTCCCCAAACACTTAGAATCAATTATATGTTCAAAGTATGAAAGATTCAACTCGAAATCACACCCAAAAACATGAATCGAACTCAAGAAACTTCAACAATACAAACCCACAAGAATTCAAACGAATTTCATCAAGAACTCATAGGATTTACTTTCAAATCAAATAAACTTCGCTGAATTGTATCATGATTGGCGTGTGGGCGAACTAACCCAACGCTATGTGATCTTACATATCTCATAGGATTGAATCCTTGGTGAAATCCACAATCAAAGTTTAACGTTCTTGACGAATCTTGTCTTTTCTCCTTCTTTCTCCTCTTTTCTCCTTCTTTCTCCTCTTTTCTCCTTTCTCCAAGCCTTAGCGTAAATTTCCAATTTTCTAAACTGACCAAATTCTGATTTGACCCCAATTAAACACCTAAAAATAGATTAAAATAAATGGGAAAGGAAAAGACTAAAATACCCTTCCAAAATCTGGTTTAGACTTTTCTTAATTGAACAGCCCAACTTCAAATGGGTATATCTCACTCATACGAACTCGGAATCGCGCAAACTTGGCCGCGTTGGAAATATTATTCCAAGATCTTTCCTACGATATCTGGAAACACACCAAACTCATCCTGAGCTAGGAGTTATGGTCGTTTGAATTTGACCAAAAACTCAACTTAACATACTTAACTTATTTTCCAGATTTTTATATTTTTTCCAATAATGACTATTTCCAATTCTTAACTTCTTTCTAGTTATTTCAATTTGCGAGATGTTACATGAAATGCTTAAAACTTCATAAATAAAAGATATTAACTCAAGGATGTATATAAAAATATAATAAATTACTCTTTACTCTTATTTGGTATATTCTCTAAGTGACAATCATCACTATAAGCTATGTGATGATACATCATCTCACCCACGTTGTGTCACGACCCAGACCGTAGTTATTGGCACCCACACTAACCCTCTAACAAATTTTATGAAAACTAAGGCATTTAAAGATACGGAAGCAGGTTTAAATGTCAAAAGAAAATATAGAGTTCCCCAGAAACTCCAAAAGTTAAATGAACGACTATCAAACATTGCGGAAAACACCCCTAGAACCTGGAAGTCAATGTACCAAAATATTTAAAGTGCAACAAATCTAAGAAAAGGGTACAACCCAAACTAAACATACGAGTAAGTTTAACTAGCAAGTCTGAGTCCGAAAAGAGTGGACTAAAACATAGAGGACCCATGACAGCCTGAAAGAACTGACTCACCCTTGAATCCGATCTTTCTCACTGATCTCCTAAATAAGGTCTGTCAGTAGCCGTCTGTCAGTAGTCGTCTGAAGATGTCATGTACTCAACAAAGAAAGAGCAAGTGTAGTATCAGTACATAACCACAGTGTACTGGTAGGATCACACGGCTATTCCATTAAGTGAAACGTATAAATAAGCAGTCACAACATAGTAAACACGCAAATACCGAACATATACAATATCAGTTATCACTTCAGGAGCAATGTACCATTCCACATTCTCAATAATACGCATATATGACAAGTCAATGGTCCTCTCATGGAACCCATACCCAAACTGTTAGTGTGCCGGATCGTGACACCCGATCCAACTTAGTGTGTCGGTACGTGACTTCCGATCCCAGTTAGTGTGTCGAAATATGACACCCGGTCCATTTAATATTCCACAATCACAATCACAATCACAATCAATATGTAAATACTCATAATCATACAATCTAGTGTTTATTCATAGCTTACAATCATTCATTCATACTCATTTGCATTAGATGTGATCAATAATGTAATATTCGCAGACATACATACATTTTTTCCTTCTATTCTTTTCTTTCTCATACCATGTTATACTCTTCCTATAAATTAGAAATTGTTATTCTTCTTTAAGTTAATTTCTCTTTCTTAGTCCATTAAATCTTATTGAAAAATCCAATCATCACTTTCTCTTTCATTCAATAAAGTATAGTCCAGGAAATTAAAGTTTGAGTAACACATATCTATAACCACAGGAGAAGCATCTATGATTTGAAGATATTGTAAGGGGAGGAATTGTTTTTTTTTTATAAGTGAGGACAAGCCGCTTTAATTTTCAACAATTTAATAGTAGGGATTTAAAGTATAGGCGGTTCATATCTTTCTATGACCCCAGAATAAGAAGTAGGAGGATAGGCAGAGTAAGAGCTCTTGATGTATCACGCCCCGAGTCTTCACCCTGGATTTGGCCGGAGCTCGAGAACCATCGTTGTTCCCCAACCGTACCCCTGGCCTGACTGACTACTTAGCGTAAGACCTACTCAATCAACAAGGGAACTTTAAATGCATAATTAAACTCAATTGAAATAAATGTGTGGCAATACTTAATAAAGTATAAATAATAGTCTTAAAATCTCAAATAGAAAGGAACATACTGAGAGACTCATCAACTCTAACTGTCTATGACGCCTCTAATACTCAGATAGATGTTGGGACAAGACCCACGACAAGTCAACAATAACGAGAAAATAAATGCAAAGTTCTCCGTAAAGCAAGGAGGACCACCAAAGCTAACTGGAGTGCAAGTGATTTCAACGAAGCGCCGACCCTGAACATATGTGGTTGCATCATAATAAGATGCAGGTCGAATGACATCAGTGCTTTGAATGTACGAGTATGTAAGAAAAAGACTGAGTGCATAGATAACTAGAAGGATAAGACTGGAAAGATACTCACCTCAACTCAATACAAAAGCAATAAAAAGAGATGAAATGTTTAAACCTTCATAAATAAAAGATATTAACTCAAGAATGTATATAAAAATACAATAAATTACTCTTTACTCTTATTTGGGAGATTCTCTAACCGACAATCATCACTATGAGTTATGCGATTATACATCGTCTCACTCACGCTGCCAGAACTGTCATATACCTTGCCTAGGTATAAAACACCTCAACTAAGTGGATCCACTAAGCTATGCCCGAAAGCAATAAGGACTTGTCTAAAAATATGATCTTTTACCCATGTTGGCTACATGATTTATGAGGAGTGCATGTAAGTTATCTGAACTCATCCCCATATAGGTGCTCAATACTACTCCCAATATAAATATATATATATATTGTCATTGTGATTAAAATTCTATGTATGTCTTGAAGAAATTTATATGTCAAGATTATTTTTTGTTTATTTTAGCTCTTCTGAAAGTTATATTAAAAAATGTATTTGTGTCTTCTTTGAGAATAGAAGTCATTTTCCTATCATGTTTTAGACGTTATGAATTAAGTAATTGTTCCGATTTAATTTGAGATTTTAACATGAAATCACTTTCCTTTTGGTTCCAAATGAATATTCATTTGGTGTTCTCTTAATCTGCATCTTATGTTTGTTTGTGTTTAAACTTTTAAGCAGAAGCATATTTTTAAAAGGAATGAAATAATTAATTTTCTTAGTTAGAAATATAGTGTAGGTCATGACTATTTGAATCATTTGCAGCTCTTGCATTGTTATGTAAAAGTATGTTTAAAGGAGATCGTTTCCATTTTTTCATAGTTAGAAATTAAGTGGTGCAAGGTTAGCATATCATGATTACAAGTTGCCCGTGATTCTGTTCTATATAAGGTACATATAAACTTAACCTTAAGCATCTTTTTCTACTCTGATGTATAAGTTTCTTTATTTTTTTCTTCTAAATATTTAGTATTGGCTATGTATAAAATTAATGTCAAAAGTTCATGGCTATGTATAAGTTTCTTTGTGATTTAAATTTATTAAACTTGGAAATTAATTTTATGCCTAAAAGACGTGTATGGTGGCTTGGTTGTTTCGAGGGTGGTTCAAAAGTCTTCAAAGTATCTTGTCCGATGCTTGCATGATATTTGTGTCGGATTGTATTTTTTGGCATGACTTTAGTTGGTTATATCTATTTTCGTTCAATATCGTTTAAAGTTGAATAGTATTGCTAATCTTTTACTCTCTGTATTTGCATGAACTTTGAGAACAAAAATGGAGTCTCAATTAGGGACTCTCACAAAATTTGAGTCTCATAGACTTGACGTTACCATCCTACCACACATGGAGTTGACATCTTAGACTACCTTAATAGCGTCAAAAGCAAGCGGAACTCATTTGGAGTCACTTAAATGGCTACTCATATCATTATTATTAGGCATTTATTTGTTTTAGCTTACTTATGTATTTTGGTTATGTTTTTTTTTTCTCGTAATAGCTAATAGAGGTTAGATGATTAGGTTATGACATAATTTAATCTAATTATTAACCCTCTTCTTACCATATGTAGCAGTATATTTTAACTTCCAAACTGTTTTTTTTAAATAAAAGAGCAACATTTTGTTTAACTTGAAGTGTGTTTTAAAAAAGTTTTCCAAGTGCACTCATTTACTTGAGCAGCAATCATTTCTTTAAGGGAGTGACCTTTTTTTTATTTACTTCAAGTTCATGAGTTTGTCAAGGTTTAAAAGTGTTATTGATTTCAAGACCCAAACAAATGTTTTCTAACTAATTTCCTTTGACGTTTATTTAATCTTTTAGTATTCATTTCCTTTTTTAACTAATTAACCTAAGTTTGGTCAGTTAAGTGTTTTTAAATAGATCTTAAAGGATGTCTTACACCATTTATTTAGGATAAATTAGAACCCTTACCTAGAATCGCATAAGGTTAAGAAGACCTTAATATAGAGTTAAATCAGCGTAACTTTAGCAAAATAGGTGTCCTAATTCACCTTTAAAATAATTAGGTGGCAACTCTTTAAAATAACATAAAATCACCAATATGTTGTACACCGTTTGGACCTAGAGTTAAAATGGGATATAACAATATGCAGAGAGATATGATCGTTTGAAATTGACCCTTGCATGAACTAATGCAAAAAAACATAGTTGGTTTAACTAAGTACTAGAGGTCTCTTATGATCCTAAATGAATCCCCACACATAGGAATGAACCTTAATTTCATGACCCAAAAAATGAAAGTGATAACACTTATCTTTGCCCACAAAGACAAGTCAGCCTCAACCCAACGAAAACAAGAGAAAAGAGGAAAACAGTAAAAACTAGAACAAGATAAAGCAGAAAATTTATTCTTCTATTAAAACTCCAAAAATCTGGTTATCACGTGTACAAGACACTACATACGTAAATGTGGAATTAAGAAATAAATACAAGTCTCAAGCTTAGTTTTTCAAATAGAACAAAGTGTAAGGAAAGGAAAAAGAGGGATCGTTGAATGACAAGCAACTACGTACCTCTTCAAGTCCTTGACGAGCCTTGAGATCAATAAAAGGAGAAAAAAATCACACCGGCTCGACAACTACACAAGTGTAAAATCATGGGTGAGTACCAACAACACGGTACCCAGTAAGCAACCTACTAAACAAAGCAACTAGCTAGAAATCGAATACCCCTTGCTGTAACACCCCAGAAATTTTTGAGCTAAGACACAAACCATTCTTCGTTGTGACTAAGAATTTATAGAGGAATTTAAATTTCCTTAGGTGTCAAGTTCACTACATCTAGCACCTCGAGTTCCAAAAAGAACTAAAGAGAAATTCATTCAAGTCATCTGTAAGTTCTTTTAAGTTTTGAGTCTACTTCAAACAACCATAAATATTAGCACATAATGAGTTAGGTGGGCCATGAGGTATAGAATCGAAGATCTTTGAGTCCTCTTTCTAACTCCACCGAGTTTGCTAAAATTTGAGTCTGGATGAGAAAGATATGACTGTTTGAGTGCGGCCTCTCTAGATAGGGCAGCCTTTTCACCCAAACTACAGAGGGGCATTTTAGTCTTTTCCTTATCCCCACTTAGTCTAAACGTGAATTACACCCAATTAAGGGTCTAAACTGATTAGAATCAGTTTCATTCACCTCCAAAACATTTAGGGCTTAAAAAAGAAGATTCAAGAGGAGAAAAGTCCAAGGTTCCAAGCATTCATCCAAGATTTCGCCATGAACCTAGTTCTTTGAAGTGTGTAAGCTCTCATAGTGTGGAGTTTGTTCTTCTACACACCAATCATGAATTTATTTTATGAATTCCATCCATGAGATTGAGTATATTGAGAATCTTGTTGAGTTCTTGAGGTTTTGTGCTTCATTCTTTAATAATGGAGTTCTTGTTGAGTTCTTGAGGTGAGAGTTGCGAATGAGTGTTGTTCGTGGTAGGTTTTGATGTGGATTTCGTTGTGATTGTGTTGGGTTTATGTTTCCAAAGGATTTCTAAGGAATTCATTCGATTCTAGATGAGTTAGGGCATGCGATTGAGAAGGAAAATTTGTCAAAATTCTGGGCAGGGGCATGGGGAGCACCACCATAGCGCCAGAACTAATGCCCAGTAGATTGGGGCTTGGCGCGGCGTGCCACTCAGTGCGTAGGGGCGGACCTAGGTTGTGTCTAGGTGGTTCACCCGAACCCCCTCGGTCAAAAATTACGTTATATATATAGGGCCAAATTCTGATTTTATGTGTACATATATTAAAATGAACCCCCGAAAAATAAGTGAGAAGCTTTAGCTCAATGGATAAGGGGTTCAATAGTGGCTTTTACGTCGTGAATTCGAATCCCATGCGCAGCAATTCCTTTTCTCTTATTTTTTACCCTTTTTAATGCATAGAATTGGGCTCAACTTTTGGGCTTGGATCTTCTTCTCTTTTTCATTATTTTTTCTCTTTTATGTCATTTTTTTTCTAATTTGTTTTTATTTAAATTTATTAGACACATTTTTTTATTCTTCTTATATCTATTTGTCATTTTATTTCAACATAATTTTATGTACAACTCTTTAAAAATGATGATTTATATATATAAAGATAAATTATATGTAATTGAATGAAGAAACTAAAAATCGTCAATATCCGTTTAATAATATATATTTAATAGAATTCATGGAATTTCTTTTCTATTTTTTCAATTCTATTTTAGAGAGATGGAAACTAAACTTATTTGATTTATTCATCATTTTTTTTTTCAACTAGTGATGACTAACCTAGTAAATTAAAGTACATGAACTAAAAAATCGATGATGCCATTTATTTATCTTCTGAACATGCATTATAATATTAGTAAATCTATTCTTACACACTTTTAGAGAATCTTGATAATTTTCCTAGTAATATGTGTTTGAATGGATACTAATTTTTTTTTAAAAATGCAAAATAAAGTAAAAGATTAAAAAATAAAAGTATAAAAAGTACAAGAAATTTTAAGAACCTTCAATGGAGCAGGGTAAAAGTAGGAAGAAATGCTTAATGCGGTACGATAAGGTAATATAAAGTTAGCGAGTTAAGGTAAATATTTTTCTTCTCCGTCTCGCTTCCTTTTTCATCCTTTAATTTTCACGTGTTTTAGGAATTAACTTATGTAACACAACTAATCCACTAATTTTTTTTATCAACGTAGTTTTGTTCTCTATATCTTTGATTAGTTTGGTGTTAACTTTTATCAACCAATGAGATACCTTGTACAAAAAGCATGTCGGGGTTACTACGCTCTCCGCGCACTTACATTACCACATGAGCTTCTCTTTAAATTTTGAACCCCCTGAGCTTAATTCCTGGATCTGCCACTATCAGTGCGCCCCAAACACTGGTCAGTAGTTTTGGGGTTGGCGCCTCGCGCCACTCAGTGCGCCAGGGTCGCTAGATCCCCTACTCTTCCGTCTTTCTTTCCGTGTGTGTTCCCTCGAATCGTACCTATGTTATCTACTTGATATTCACACTTAAAATCTTCATTAATACTTGAGAGATCATGCCTATCCAGGTCATAACTTTTGAATTCATAATTCAAATTCAAGATAAAGTTAAGAGTAAAGTTTGAGAAAGTCCCTTCGAGTCTTTTTGAGAAGTCTTCTACAATTACTTATAATATGTTTCAATACTCGAGTAAGTTAGTATGAGAATGAAAAAAGTGTATTCATGAGTCTACATTATTATTGAGATCCTTTAGTCGAGTCGTTCATGCCCATAATTCCGCATGAACTCCATAAATTGAGTATTTTGAGAGGAGTAGTATCTTCGAGTTCTAAGTTCTTGAGTATTTAGTTCCTAATCCTTTTGAGATTATATTCCTAAAAATGGGATTACCATATGTTATACATGAATGTCCTTGAGTTGAGTTGTTCATGTCACTCCCCGACCTACACCCTGGGCGGGACTGACACTCGAGAACCATTGCTGGCCCCAAGAGAACCCTTGGCCTGGCTAGACTCTCAGGGGAAGACTTTAAGCATTAATAAAGGAAATCAAATGCAAGATTTACTCAAACTGTCTCAAAGTAAACTTAGAATGTTTTAGAAGTAAATATTCAACTAGCCAAAATGGCAACTCAAGTATCAACATAAACGAAATGAATATGAAAAGACTTAGGAACTAGTGTCTATCCATATATGAAGCCTCTAATACTAAGAGGGATGTCGGGACAAGACCGCCGATCATCCTAACAACTGAAATAACTAAAGCATAACGAAAGGGATCCTCCGGAAGTAAGCAGGCTCACTAAACAAAAATAGAGCTCAACTGTATCAACGAAGCGCTGGATGTTGATTCTAGTTACCTATATCTGCATCATAAAAGATGCGGTCAAAAGCATCAGTACATGGAATGTACGAGCATGCGAGGGGAATTCTAAAACAAGACATAAGCTTGGAATGGAACTGAAGAAACTTACCTCATCTCAACTCAACTCATTTTAATATAAAGCAGTAATAAGGATGCAGTATAAAGAAAAGCGTTAAAACATGTAGATAACAACTCAGTGCATTGAAAAACACAATAGTAACTTAATTTTGTATATGAAAAATATAAGTAACTATGTGGGAGATTCTCTAATCGACAACCATCACTATGAGCTGTGTGATGATACAATGTCTTGCCTCACGTTTCCAGGGTCGTCCTATACTTTGCCAGGGTATAAAACCTTTTACTAAGTGGATCCACTAGTCTATGCTAAAAGCATTAAGGAATCATCTAAAAAGTATGACCTTTTCTCCCTATGTTAGCTACACGGTTTATGGAGACTTTGAGTTATCTGAACTCGTCCTCATATCGGTGCTCAATACTACTTTCAAAATGTAACTAGCTCATATGTTTAAAAACATAACTTCTATTTGGTTTGAGATTATTACTCAAAATCTTTCTCTTAAAAGAGATGATACTTAAAACTAGCTCAAAAGCTCTTTTGGAAATCAGTGTTTCCTCTCTTGCTTAAATGTGAAAACATTTACTCTTGGGAATACTTAGTTCGCATATATCATTTTAAAGAAAATGAACTCACTCTACTCTGTGTTTAAGTCATTTAAAACAAGTTGTAAAACAATTGCGAACGACCTCTTAAAATGACTCGAAGGACTCTCAAGACTTGACTCTCAACTCTACCTTGAATTTGAATTATGGATTCAAGGTTATGATTCATGTGTATGAATGATTTCTAGATGTTTAGAAGTTGTTTATAGTAGTTAGAATCAATAGGAAATGATAGTACACTTTAGTAGAACTTAAAAGGGTAAAACGATGGAAAAAGGGTGGGGGGAAGACATCCTGGGCGCACTGCTTGCGCAAGGCGCCAGAACCTAAAGTTCAGAGGCTGCTTTTTGGTACACTGCTGGCGTGCCGCCCCTGCCCCTCTGGCGCATTTGGGGCGCGCCACACCGGCCCCTCCCCAGGTGGTTCCGATGAGATTTGATTCTTTTTCTCAATTTCTCTTTAGATTCAGTTACCCAATACATGTCTCAAGAATCTACTAAAAAAAACTCATAAAATCGATATGATTCCCTAAAGAACTTCTCAATCCTCTCTTAATTCAAGAATGAAAGCAAATTCAAAAACACAACTCAATAACATCAAATTTTCAACTTTCTAGAACGAATTTTGACGCTGAAATTAACATGATTGGCACGTCGGTGAATGAACCCAATGCTATATGAACTCACATACCTCTTTTTGGATAAACCCTTGGCGAAACGATCTTCGATTCCGCAAGAAACTTCCAAGAACACCTTGACTTTTCTCCTTTCTCCTCTTCTTGACCTATTCTCAAAAACCTTAGCATGAATTTTGAGTGCGTAAACTGAACCAAATCAGTTTATACCCCTAATTAATTACTAATAACGAATTAACTTGATTGGGTAAGGAAAAGACCAAAATACCCCTCTTACATCCGGTTAATTTCCTTAATTGAACAACCCAACTTCAAGCAGTCATATCTTTCTCATACGAGCTTAAAAATTAGCAAACTCAGACGCATTTGAAAGATGATTCCAAGACCTTTCATTTGATATCTTATAGGCCACCTAACTCATCCTCTACCGAAAGTTATGGCCATTTGAAGTAGACTCAAAACTCCTATCTTAAGCTTAACTTGCAAAATTTCAGATTTTGGTATTTCCAATTTAGCTCTCTTTCAAATACCGAGGTGTTACAATTCATGCTCATAATTTTGCATGAACCCTATGAGTCGAGCATTCTTGAGATGAGTAGAATCATTGAGTCCTTGAGTTCTTGAGCTATTGAGTTCTGAGTATTTAGTTCTATATATGGTTATTGAAAACCTTGACTTGATTCGTTCACGTCCATAATTTGGCATGAACCCTATTTTGAGAAGTATTCTACAATTACTTATAATTTGTTTCAAGACTTGAGTAAATGAGGATGAGGATGAGGAGAGTTGAGGTTCATTTTTCAAAATGAATATATGGGGACTAAGTATTCCCAAGAGTATATGTTTTACATTTAAAGTGAGAGGAAACTTTGATTACCAAATGAGTTCATGAGGAGTTTTTTAGCACTATCTATTTTAAGAGAATCTGTTGAGTAATAATCTCAAAGTTTGAGGATGAGGATATGTTTTTAAACATATGAGCATAAGTTATATTATTGGGAGAAGTATTGAGCACCGATATGGGGAGGAGTTCAGACAACTTAAAGTCCTCATAGACCATGTATGCTAACATGGGTAAAGGGTCATACTTTTTAGATGATTCCTTATTACTTTTAAGCAGAGCTTAGTGAATCCACTTAATTGAGGATGTCCTATACTTCGGCAAGGTATAGGGCAGTTATGGCAGCGTAGGCGAGACGTTGTATCATCACATAGCTCATAGTAATGGTTGTCGGTTAGATAATCTCCCAAATAAGAGTTATTATTGTATTTTTACCTAAAACTGAGTTATTATTGTATTTTTACATACAATTGAGTTATTATCTATTGTTTTAAAATCCCATATATCACATCTTTTATTATTGCTTTCATATTGAGTTGAGTTGAGTATCCTTGAGTTGAGTTGAGTATCGTTTGAGTTGAGTACCTTATCTTGAGTTGAGTATCTTATCCTGGAGTTGAGTTGAGTATCTTTGAGTTGAGTATCTTATCCTTGAGTTGAGTAGCTTATCCTTGAGTTGAGTTTGAGTTGAGCTGAATGAGTTTGAGAAGAGGTAAGTATGTTTCCTTTTTATCAATTTCAAGCTTATGTTATGCATTAGAGTTCCCCTTACATGCTCGTGCATTCAATGTACTGACATCATTTGGCCTGCATCTTTCATGATGCAGATACAGGTATTCAGGGTCATTAACATGCGCTTCGTTGATACCGCTTCCAGTCCCAGAGTTACTTTGGTGAACCTCCTTACTTCCAGAGGATTCCCATTTTACTTTTCAGTTTTGTTAGGATGATCGGGGGTCATGTCCCGACATACATCATAGTACTTAGAGGCTTTGTAGAGAGTAGTAGCTGATGAGGAATCTTTTCCATTTCCATTTTTTAATGTTTTAAGACTTGAGTTGCCTTCATATGGCTAGTTGAATGTTTCTAAATATTCTAAGTTATTCATTTTGAGACTTTTTGAGAAAATCTTTGCATCTGCAATTCATATATTATTGAGTAAGTCTTTCGCTTAGTATTGAGCCAGGACAAGGGTTCACTTGGTAAAAAACAATGGTTTTAGAGTGTCAGTTACGTCCAGGGTGTAGGCTCAGGGAGTGACAAATTTGGTATTAGAGCACATAGTTCAAGTGTCCTAGGGTATCTATGAAGCTGAGTCTATAGGATCTTATTTATGGTTGTGAGGTCCCCACTTTTATAAATAAGTGCCTACAGATATTTAAGACAAGTTTTCCTTCTTTCATAGTCTATATCGTGCAGTAAAACTGTATCATAAGGAATTTATTCTAACTTGTATTTTTCTCATATCCATTTGACTGCCCCTCATACTAAAGGTAGTTGAAAGGCAAAGCCAGATCCTTATCGATAAGTTACTATCAACAAAGACTGCAGAAGGGATTGAGAGGAGCTCGTGAGTGAGTTTAAGTGTTGTGTTTTGAAAGAATGCACTCCTATTTATATGAATCATGTGTTTGAGCTGAAATTGAGATGTGCTCTTTCTCTAAACCTTATTCAGGTGAGACCCTTATGAGAAAGTGTGTTTTAGAGCTTGGGTAATATTTTCACCCTAAATATAGTATGAATTACAAGATTATGAGCAGTAGTAGTAAAGAGTGCCCTTAAGTTAGAGAAAAGCATGCAGAGGTGTAGAAATGTATGAAAGGGAGCCAGTGATAGGGTAGATTATATTATTGCAATCATGGCTCCAGGTAGTTATAACTGATGAGTTCCTTTATGAGTAGAAAAAGGAATAATAATGTTGTAGAGAATTCTTGATAGAAGGAAGATGAATAGTTACTAGTCAGGATAAGATAAAGTATACTTTTAACCAGAATAAAGTTGATGTCGATGTGCCATCGTATTAGAGAAGACTAAATATATGTGTGGAATCAGAGAGCAGAGTATTCATGAGGTGATATACCCAAGCTAGGCTAATGAATTTTGAAGAGGGGACCTCATGGCATTCATAAGATAATATTACTTTTTGAGAGGTAATGCACAGTAAGTACTAAAGTTCTGAAATGGAAGGTGAAGGAAATCTGTAGGTAGGTAGACGGAGAGCTAAAGATCTCCTACTTGTTATGAGATCTTAGTGGGTGAGTGTTTCTTGACTTTTCTGGTAGTCGCAAGCAGTATAAGGTGTGAGCAATCATATTGATGTCTGTGTTTGGAAATAGACACTAAGCTTGAATTCGAGATTAGAGGTGTGATCAAAAGATGGCAACATGAGGGTGATGATGTTAGTTTTGAGATCTGATATAGTAGATTTGACCTGAAATGTGTGAGGAAATCAAAGTGGTAATTTGCAATGAAAACATGGTATGATGACCCATAGAGGAGAGAAATGAAGGTGGTCAAGTTGTTAGATTAGCAAGATCAGTAAGAGGTACACCCGAGATTGTATGTGGCCAGATGAGGTCCCAATTGAGGTTATTATTTTTCATATGTGCATAGATTGTATAATTGAGCTGCCGATATGGGATAGGCTGGTGCAGGTGTTAATATTTCTTAAAAGAGTTAGATGAAAACAGCCTTAGAAGCCAATGAGAAGAGGTTAAGAGAAGCATCTTAGAAATGAGGTTTTAGTACCTACTTATGGAGAGTTTGGTAGTCATGAAGTAAACATTTCCCGAGTATTAGAGTAAAGGGGATGTAGACCAGTTTAGAGATGATGGAATAGGTCCATAGCTTTCAAGTGTCAGCTTTAGACCTAAGGGGGAGATGATAAGATGAGAAATCAAGTTGAGAATAAGATAGTAATGAGTTCAGAAGAGTATGGGAGATATCTTTTCAGAGGTCCTTTTAGTATTGGAGTGATGTTAGAAGGAGAAGATTAATGTTCGTATCATGATAATAATGGTGTAATAATTCCATCTAAGGTTATAAATATGGAGGAAGAGGAGGATGAGGTTTTACTATGAGAAATAGTTAAATGAGAGCCCTTAGTTGGTTTCGAGTAGTAATGCGGGTAATTCTAGTTAGTATGGCAGAGATGAGGAGAGAATGAGAACTTCTTAAGGAGCTGGTTAGTAGGAGTCCATGGAGTTGTTAGAGTACTAAGAGAGGTATAGAACATGAACCTTAGGATTTGGGTTAAGTTTGAATATAGTAAGAGTAGCCCCGTTTCATACCCAGTCCAGCTGTTATTCGAAGATAAATAATCCCAAGGGGGAGATAATGTAACACCCCTAAAAGTTTTGAGCTAAGACTCGAACCATTCTTCGTTGTAAGTAATATTTTATCGAGGAATTTAAATTTCCTTAGGTGTCAAGTTCACTAGATGTAGCACCTCGAGTTCCAAAAAGAACTAAAGAGAAATTCATTCAAGTCATCTGTAAGTTCTTTTAAGTTTTGGGTCTACTTCAAACAACTATAACTTTTAGCACATAATGATGTAGGTGGCCCATGGGGTATCAAATCAAATATCTTTGAGTCCTCTTTCCAACTCCACCGAGTTTTCTAAAATTTGAGTCCAGATGAGGGAGATATGATTGTTTGAGTGCAGCCTCTCTAGAAAGGGCCTTTTCACCCGAACTAAGGAGGAGTATTTTAGTATTTTCCTTACCCCTACTTAGTCTAAACGTGAATTACACCCAATTAAGGGTCTAAACTGATTAGAATCAGTTTCATTCACCCCCAAAACGTTTAGGGCTTTATAGAGAAGATTCAAGAGGAGAAAAGTCCAAGGTTCCAAGCGTTCATTCCAAGATTTCGCCAAAGAACCTAGTTCTTTGAAGTATGTAAGCTCTCATAGTGTTGGGTTTGTTCGCCCACATGTCAATCATGAGTTTCTTTTAAAAAATTTATCCATGAGATCAAGTATATTGAGAATCTTGTTGAGTTCTTAAGATTTTGTGCTACATTTTTTAATAATGGAGTTCTTGTTGTGTTCTTAAGGAGAGAGTTGCGAATGAGTGTTGTCCGTTGTAGGTTTTGGTTTGGATTTCATTGTGATTGTGTTCGGTTTATGTTTTCAAAGGAGTTTGAAGGAAGTCATTCGATTCTAGATGAGTTAGGGTATGAGATTGAGAAAGCAAATTCGTCGAAATTCTGGGCAAAGGATTGGGGAGCGCGCCACCATAGCGCCAGAACTACTGCCTAGTAGTTTGAGGCATGGCACGGCGCGCCACTCAGTGCTCCCCAAAAACTGGTCAGTAGTTTTAAGGTTGACACCCCGTGCCACTCAGTGCACCAGGGTTGCCAGGTCCCCTACCCTTCCGTCCTTCTTTCCGCATGCGTTTCCTCAAATCGTATCTATATTCTCTACTTGATATTCACACTTAAAATCTTCATTAATCCTTGATATATCATGCCTATCCAAGTCATAACTGTTGAATTCATAATTCAAATTCAAGATAGATTTAACAGTAAAGTTTGAGAAAGTCTCTCTGAGTCTTTTTGTGGAGTCTTCAACAATTAATTATAATTTTTTTCAAGACTCGAGTGAGTGAGTATGAGAATGAGAAGAGTGTATTCATGAGTCTACATTATTATTGAGATCCTTGAGTCGAGTCGTTCATGCCTATAATTTCGCATGAACTCCATAAATTTAGTATCTTTGAGAAGACTAAGTTCTTGAGTATTTAGTTCCTAATCCTTTTGAGATTATATTCCTAAAAATGGTACCACATGTTATATACATTAAGGTCCTTGAGTTGAGTTGTTCATCGCCTGGTCTCTTTTCTTCTCGTGCTTCATTTTTGGATGTGTTCTTTTGAATCGTGACCACATTCTCTTCTTCGTATTAGCTTCTAAAGTCTCCATTAATTCTTGAGATATCCTACGTGTCCTAATCACATGTCTTAATTTACATTCCAAACTAATGTAAGTTTAAGAGGAAAGTTCAAGAAGTCTTTTTGAGTCATTTTGAAGATTCTTTTGTAATCAACAATGGTTTTGAACTAAGTCTTGAGAAGGTAAATATGAGAATAAGAAGAGTTGTATTTATGATTGTAAAAGAGTAAAAGGAACTAAGTATTCCCTAAATGTAACACTTCTACATTTAAAAAGAGAGTAACATTAATTTCTAAACGAGTTTATGAGCTCAGAGATATTTTACAATAATACCTCTTTTAAGAGGATCTTTTGAGTAATTACCTCAAATTGAGATAGAGTTATATTTTATACATTTGAGCATGAGTTTATATATTATTGGGAGTAGTATTGAGCACCGATATGGGAATGAGTTTAGACAACTCATATTCCTCATAAACCGTGTAGCCAACATGGGTAAGGGACCATACTTTTTAGTTGACTCCTTATTGATTTTAAGCATAGCTTAGTGGATCCACTTAGTTGAGGTGTTCTATACCCCGGCAAGGTATATGACAGTTCTAACAGTGCAGGCGAGACGTTGTATCATCACGTAGATCATAGTGATGGTTGTCGGTTAAAGAATCTCCCAAAAAAGAGTAAAATTATTTTATTGTATTTTTATACATCATTGAGCTTATGACTCCTGTTTTATAATGTTTTAAATATTGCATCTATCATTGTTGCTTTTGTATTGGAGTTGAGGTGAGTATGTCTTCCAGCTATATCATTTCAGGTTGTCTATGGTTTTAGTTGCCCTCTTACATACTCGTACATGTAATGTACTGACGTCATTCGACCTGCATCATTTTATGATGTAAATATAGGTGTTCAGAGTCATTAACGGGCGCTTCATTGATACAATTTGCACTCCAGCTAGCTTTGGTGAGCCTCCTTGCTTTCCAGAGGGATTCACAATTATTTCTTGTTTTGTTAAGTTGTCTGGGTTCTTGTCCCAACATCTATCTTAGTACTTAGACGCTTCATAGATAGATAGAAGCTGATGAGTCTCTCACTATTTTCCTAGTTGATGTTTTGAGACTAGTACTTATGTTTATCTAAGTATTTCAAGATATTCTTTGAGTTAAGTTGTTATTAAGATACTTTGAGTTTAATTATGCACTTGGAGTCCCATTTTTCTGGAGTAAGTATTCCGCTAAGTATTCAACAATGCCAAGGGTTCACTTGGGGACCAACGATAATTCTCGAGTGTCGACCACGTCCAGGGTGTAGGTTTGGATTGTGAAATATGTATATATATATTTGTTATTGCTATTGTTATTATTATTATTATTATTATTATCATTGTTACTGTTATTGTTATTATTGTTATTATTATTATTATTGTTATTATTGTTGTTATTATTTGTTGTTATTGTTATTATTATTATTTGTTGTTGTTGTTGTTGTTATTATTTGTTGTTGTTGTTGTTGTTGATGATGATGTTGTTGTTGTTGTTATTGTTGATGATGATGTTGTTGTTGTTGTTGTTGTTGTTGTTGTCGTTGTTGTCGTTGTTGTTGTTGTTGTTGTTGTTGTCGGTGTTGTTGTTGTCATTGTCATTGTCGTTGTCGTCGACAACTCATTGTCATTGTCGTCGACAACTCATTGTCATTGTCATCTTCATTGTCGTTGTCGTTGTCGTTGTCGTATCTTTTTTTTTTATTTAATATTTAAATCAAATGTAAATAACTCTAATTTAAATTTATGAAAAAATAGTAAGAGTTCATTTAGAAAAATATATTTTTGAAAGTTATTATTGAATTATCTCAACTTTGATCGAATTTGATGTTGCGATACTAAACTTTCATGAGAACCTATTACCTCTCTAGACTATTTAATACCGCATTTTAAACATATATATTTGCCCACATGGACATAAAAAATAATGCAAAATTATAAATAGTAATGTGTCCACGTTGGCACATATATACCTTTAAAATACACTATTAAATAGTTCAGGGGGTAAAA
>JAJOOO010002972.1:0-46994 GCA_029582685.1 Solanum piurae | reverse complement strand
TTATGACAAAGATAAGAAACTTGTCTCTACGATTGAGCACCATATGAAGAACTTTACCATCACCAATATTCAGAAAAGTAAGGTCTTGTGATCTTCAAGAAACTTCCCATCATGAATAAGTTTTGATGATGGTACAGTTCTTCATATGGTGCTCAATTGTAGACGACAAGTTTCTTATCTTTGTCATAATGCAGACTGATCATAGAATCCTACAAATAGAAGTCAAGGCTACCTTATTGGTTCGTGATGTTAAAACAATTATAGAGAGCAAGGTTGGCCACTCAACCTTATTCATGATGGGAAGTCTCTTGAAGATCACAAAACCTTATCTTTTCTCAATATTGGTGATGGTACAGTTCTTCATATGGTGCTCAATAGTAGAGACGAGTTTCTTATCTTTGTCATAACGCAAACTGATCATGGAATCCTACAAGTAGAAGGCAAGGCTACCTTATTTGTTCGTGATGTTAAAACGGGTATAGAGAGCAAGGTTGACCACTTTAAATCAACAACAAGATTAAAAAAAAATGAAATGCACCCACTAATACATTCTAGTACAGCTGCACCTCTTAGATGCTATGTATAACTGCTCCAAGTGTCATTGAGTACACAGGATCAGTCGAAATGTCACTTTTTTATAATTACAATTCAAGGAAGACCTACTACCCCATGTTTAAGCTAGTTTCTTCTGGAATTTCTCATACAAAGGATGGACAAAGTATAAAGATAAAGAAATAGAAATATAAAATGAGAGAAAAATTGCATTAAGTCATGCTTTAGAAACATTGGGTATTCCACAGAAAACTTGAAAGTTGAAACTAATAGATAGCTTACTTGTTAACTTCATCAATGGAAGATTGCAGTTTCACCAAATGAGCCATAAGATCCTTAGCACCATCAGCATTGACATTCTAAAAGAAACAAAAGAAATTGACTGACATGATTTGAGTTAAGGAGATGCAGAAAATATTCATTTAACATTATATTGAACTGTCGAGCAAAAACCTCGTAGTCATATCGAGTGTAATAGTGGCGTCCATAGGTTGCCCAGTGTTGGCGAACAATATCTTCAACAGACACAAGGTTACCTTCCCCAAGGTTGTCCTTATTCTTATAGGCAAGGATAGATAACCAAGCCAAAACAGCCCATATTCCATCTTTCTCTCGAATATGGTCTGAGCCTGTGAAGAGATAATTAAAAAGATTTAATGCCTTTACATGTCCAATCTACTTGTATCAAATTAGATACAAGAATTAAGTCCGGAAAGCCAACCAGTTCCAAAACTTTCTTCTCCGCAAATTGAACACATTCCAGCATCCATCAAGTTACCAAAAAATTTCCAACCAGTGGGTACCTTAGCAAAGGCAATGGAAAACATAAAATTCAGCATGACTTCAACCCTCCACCAACAAAAGATAAAACAACTAACATATAAATGTCAATGGAGCTATAGTACCTCAAAAAATTTCAAGTTCAGGTGTTTAGCAACTATATCAAGAGCAGCAGATGTGGGCATACTCCTGTAGAAAGATAAGCATTGCATCACATTAAACTCTGACAGATTTCATCACAAGATGAAATGCTCTTGAATAGAAATATTAACAGCATAACAATCATGTACAGCTTAGCTCCAAATGATACAAACCTGGCAACACCTTTCAAACCTCCAGAAAAATAAGGAATGGCTTGTACAGCATTGGCAGCAATTATAGCTACAGAGTCGGAAGGAGTCACAAAGAATCTACAAAATAAACAGAAAAAACAAAATTTAAGATGCAACTCAGGAAAGTGACTAGTTGTAGTTCAAAAAAGAAATCAACAAGAAGTTACCTTTTCCCCAGGACCATGTTACGGTCCCCATCTCCATCAGCAGCTGCCCCAAATTCTGGTGGATTGGGTTCAGAATGTGTTTTGGACAATCCCATACGTGCAACTAACTCCTTTGCATATGTCAGATTGGGATCGGGATGCCCTCCACCAAAGTCCTCCTATTAAATTAATCATACATGTCATAGAAAGAACAAAAGAGTCCTAAAATATAGCGTTAGAAGAACAGAAAGCCAAACAGTTTAATGCAAGAAAATGAGAGGACCTTGGGTACACAATTAACTAGAGAGCTTTCATTTGCCCCAAGCTCCTCCACAAATATACGCTTTGCATGTACGCCAGCAACACCGTGAAGTGCATCATAGCTACAATGGGGGTAGATGTGAGAAACTAGCCGACACTCTTTAGCAAAAAAGGATTGACTGGAGAATGTACATCAAAAGGTCTCCAACGTGCATACCAGAAACTAAATTTTGGAGAAGAGAGCAACTTCTGGATAGCTGGGAAGTCAAATATTGACCTGGAAACAGATATGCAATGTTAAATATTGAGTCAGAAAAGAAAATTTACTTCAAAAAGAATAACTAAATTAAAGTACTGATAAAAAGAACAATACGAAAGGTAATAAAGATGAAAATAAGCTTTAAAACAATGTCCAAAGACATATGCATGAAGTAATATCCCTTATAAATGTTAAAAAACAAGCCCAAGACATATCACACGGTCTTAAAAATTGGAAGGGAATGACACACAATAATGCTCAATAATAGCTGTATAGTGCCTTTGCAACAAATTGTTGATTGACCTTTAGATATCAAAGGACACATTTACATGTATAAGCATTACTCAACATATATCAAAGGACACATTTACATGTACAAGCATTACTCAACATATATCAAAGGACACATTTACATGTATAAGGCTATAAGCAATACTCGACTGAAAGCAGAAAGACATTTGTTTTTGCACATAAGAGAAGCATTCATACTTCAACAATTTTAGATAATCACTAGTTGAATCAAAAACGTCAACGTCAAATTTCCCCTTTGGACCCTGAAAGCTTGAGACACCTGTTGTAGATATGTCCACCTACATTCAAGTTGGGCCATATCAAAATGTTACTTCATCAATAAAATTAAGACTCAGGAAAATGTACTAGGGAAGCAGTGCACATCTTACATCAGGCAGGCCCTCGGCAATCAAGTACTCCTTTATTGTTGTGGTGTTCTCATAGATCTTGTTTGTTATACCTTCCGGAGCAGGTCCACCATTTTCCATGTTGTACTTAATTCCAAAATCCTACAGGTGAATACATATGAGAAACTGTAGTCTTCAGGAAAAGCTGACAAAATTTATCACCTGGGTATTCTAAACACTCTTAACAGGTATTCAAAACAAGATAGTCTAAACAATTTAATAAGAATTCTAAAAAATAACTGATAGGATATCCCACATTTATTTTATTTTCATTAACCATTTTCCCACCGAACGTGTTGTCCTCCAAATAAAACACCTTTCGAGGCTACTAGTTATTTCAAAGGCATTCTGGACGCTCTAATAGGTATACTAAGAACCAGTCTGGTCATAAAAATTGTTCAGTTTTCTCTGGAGTAATTTCACTTTATTTGAAAATCAGTGTTTGGCCATGAAATTCCAATCCAACTTAAAGTTGTATTTCAAATCTGGAAAACAGCTTAAACCTGATTCTTTATGACCAAAATATTAGTGAGCTTGTAACCTGTTCTCCAACTCATTTTTCACTTTTGAAGTTGTATTTTGAGTACATCCAAGAACATTATTCCAAGTGTTCTTTGCAAAAAGTATAACCAAACACAACTCCAATTCCATAAATTCCCAAACAAAAAAGGGATAAATATTTGGCTATGGCCAAACGCCTACTAAATAATCTGAAAGGAGACCTACAATCATTTCATCAACCATAATGTATTCTTCCCTGCAACATTTTCCCTCCAAATAATAGAACATGTTTAAAGGGCATGTACATAGATGTCTGTTGTGTGTATATATTTATAGGTTCTTAATCAGCTGCAACAAAGGCACATTTCATCATGTCCCCTCCCCACCCTCACGAAAAATAAAAAGTACATACTAACTCCCTAGAGAATAGAAAACAGAACGTGTAAGTTGTGTTTTTCATCTTTAAAAGGAAGATGTATATTTAGCCCAAACAAGCAATGAGAAAAACCAGTTCTTTATCAATAGAATATGGAAGCATACTGATTTTACAATTCTACAAGCTTAGGGAACGACTCTTAGTACGTAGCATGATTTTCAGGTCTCAGAGAATACAATTAAACTATAACAGAGCAAGGGAAAAGCCGTAACGAGAAAAGAAAAATCCTACTTTTCAACTGTGAATCAAACATGAGCTGATAAAAAGACCATAACAACAGTTAAATCCTAGAACAAAAATTAAAACTTCCCAATTCAATAATAGGTGAGGAGAGATGCAGAAACAAAACATCAAAAATAAGAAAATATTGCTGGCAATACCTCATGAGGGCCACCTGGGTTGTGACTTGCTGTCAATATAATTGCCCCAGTAGCTTTAGAACCCTGTATTAAGTATGATGTATGTGAGAAATATAGGGAAAAAATATCATTGAATTGTGTATCTACATTATTTACTGAATTGTGTATCTACATTATTTACACTGGGCTCTATTTATGGAAACTACATGACAATCCTTCTCCAAGTAAGATACTATATACAAATCATACTCTTATTTCTATTCGAACACTCTCCCTCAAAGCTAGTGCATACAAAACCATATGTACAGAGCTTGCTACATATGTAATTAATATGAGGCTCAAACGGATCGGGTGAAAATATCTACAAGTTGATAACTCAATTTCACAAATTTTGTAACATCTCTGGAGAGTATTTTTTTCTTTGACAAAGTGACAGTCAATCTCAATGTGCTTAGTCCTCTCATGAAATACCGACTTGATGTGATATGAAATGCCACTTGGTTATCACACACAAGTTCTATTTAACTGATTTTTCCAAACTTTAGCTCTCTCAGCAACTATTTATCCAAACTAGCTCACAGGTTGCTACAGTTGCTCGATATTCTGCTTTTGCACTAATATTGAGCAACCACACCCTATTTCTTACTCTTCCAGTATACCAAAGTACCTCCTACTAAAACAAAATATTCTAATGTAGAATGTCTATCACAAGGTGATCCTACCAAATCAATGTATTTGTATATAACGATCAGCTCATGACCTTGATTTTTAAAGATAATCTTTTACCTGAAAATAACTTTATATATTGCAGAATGTGAACAATTGCATCACAATGACTATCAGAGGAAGAATCCATAAACTAACTTACAACACTCCCAGGAAAAGAAACGCCAGGTCTGATCACTATGTGATAATCCAACTTACCAACTTTCAGGATCACTGAGTGTCTCCCCCTGTGCTAGCAAGAGTTTACCATTTGAAACCGTAGGAATGCCAATGGGTCTATATCCCACCATTCATGTCTCCTCAATAATGCCTAAGGCATACTTGCATTGAGAAATAACAATACTTGATCTGACCAACGCAACCTCAATACCAAAAAAATACTTCAATCTATCCAGGTCTTTAGACTAAAATGTTGAAAGAGTTTTAAACTTATGATACCATCTTGATCATTGCTAGTAATAACGATACCATCAATAAAAACCACCAAATAGATACATGGATTTGGAGAAGACTGTCGATGTGTGATCATCGATGTGTGATCAGCTTTCACTTCGAGACATGTCAAACTCCTGAATTATTGTCCTAAGCTTCCCAAACCGGGCTCGAGAAGACTGTTTCAAACCATAAAGTGACCGGCGCAATTGACACACCAGGCTAGACCCCCCTCCCCCCGAGCAACAAAACCACATGGTTGCTTTATATAAACTTCCTCTTCAAGCTCACCATGGAGAAAAGTATTCTTACTATCCAACTGATATAGGGGGTAATATCAGACATATGTTATTTTATCATGAGAGAGAAAGTATCACTATAATCAAGTCCAAATATTTGAGTATACCCTTGGGCAACAAGACGAGCCTTAAGCTGATCAATTTGGTCGTCCGGACCAACTTTGACGACATAAACCCAATGCATTAACCCAACAACAACCAACGATAAAGTTACCTAAGGAAAAGGAACGAGCTCACAAGTACCACTTGCATGTAAAGCAGACATGTCATCAATCATAGGCATAATGGAGTGATGACATACAATGATAACTTAAAAGGGTATAAAGAGGGATAGTATTATGAGTGGATCGTACACCTTTTTGAATAACAATTGGTTGATTAAGAGGAGACAAATCCATCCATGGTAGGTCCAGGGTCGGGTGAGTGATGTGATACATCTTATCCAGATGTTGGATGTGGGTGACATGATAAGTCAGGAGTGGTGGCACTATGGACGAAGATGTAGAAGTAATTGTAGATTCCTCAAAAGTTGATACGGGTAAGATTGGTGGCACTTTGGATAGAGATGTAAAAGTAACCGCAAATTCTTCAAAAGTCGGTATAGGTAAGACCTCATATATGTGAGAATGATCATGATCATGATCATGATCAAAGGAAGATGTAAAGGTTGAGACTCAAAAAAATGTGACATGAGCTCACATAAGGTACCGACGAAGATCGAGTGAGAAGTAACGATACCCTTTTTATACATGAGATAGTGGTAAGGTTTGCGTACGTTCTACCCTCCCCAAACCTCACTAGTGGGATTTAACTGGGTATGTAGTTGTTGAAGTTATGAACAAAACATGTACTCTCAAAGACATGAGGGCGAAGAGAGTATAGAGGTGTTGAAGTTATGAACAAAACATGTACTTCCAAAGACATGAGGAGGAAGAGAGTATAGAGGTGACTGAGAAAAGAATACTACGGCCTCATTTGTTTTGATTAAGATTAAGGCCTCATTTGTTTTGATTAAGATTAAGGCCTCAATTGTTTATTAAGATTTAGACGTCCGAATTCGAATGCACATCTTTATGATAAAGATGTTGTCTCAAGATCTGAACACCGAATGATTAAGACTATTTGTTTTACAACATCCGAATGTACATAATCTATTTATATAAATTAATTAAATATTTAAAAAGAATTAACAACATAAAAACATTATTTGATTAAAAAAATGAAATACTTATACTTGCTAGTGATGGTAGAGATAGTTTGTAGTGGTGGTGGTGAAGGTAATAGTTGTTGTTAGTGGCTAGTAATGATAGGTGTGACAGTGGAAGTGGTTGGTGTTGTGGTGGCTATCATAATGGTGGTGATTGGTAGTGGTGTTGGTGGTTGTAATGATGAAATTGGTTGATGTTACTAGTTGGCGGTGTTGATGTTGGTGGCTCAAGAATGTCTAGTAGTTGATAGTTGGTAACGATACTAGTTATGATGATGGAGGTGGTTGGTAATAAAGATTGACCACAATGATGGTAGTGGTTGATAGTAGTGGTAGAGGTGGTGGTGATCGAAAAATGTATGGCGGTATTTGGCGATGGTTTTAGTTGTGATGACGGAATTTATTGGTAGTAAAAGTTGACTATAGTGGTGATAGTGGTTGATAGTGGTGGGGGAGATGGCGGTGGCTACAAAGACATTGGTAGTGGTGGTGGCGACAGCTACAGAGATGGTGGTGGTGACGTCAGTGGATATAATCATAATGATGGAGGATATGAGCATGGTAGCATTTGATAGTAGTAGTTAGCAATGATGGTTGGTGGTAGACGATGGTAATGGTGGTGGTGGTGGTGGTGGTGGTGGTGGTGGTGGTGGTTGTGATGATAAAGATGATTAGTGATGGTGGTTAGTGATTGTGAATATTATCCACACAAAAATACCTCTTAATGATACTAAGACTCTGTTCTAGATCTGATTGAATCAGATGCATTGAGACCCATTAAGTGACAAAGTTTTAAAAATAACAAATGCACTCAATAGAATGAGATGGAGATCTCAATTATTCAGATTCAGACCTTTATTATGTGCAAACAAATGAGGCCTAAATAAGGAATTTGAGTCGATGAAAGATGAGGGTATCTAATTAATTAAATAACAAGACAAGAGGATTGCATCCCCCACCCCCTCCAAAAAAAACACAACTAAACATGAAATTGAATGAGGAGTGTGAGCAGCCTCGATGAGGTGCCAAATCTTTCTCTATGCTACTCCATCCGTTGAGGGATGTACAAACTAGAAGACTGATTAATAATTCCTTAAAACTAGGTCATAAAACAGTTGAAACTGGGAGGACATATATTCTACGACATCATCACTATGAAAGGTACGAATAGAGAAACCAAATTGATTTGTATTTCAGCACAATAACTCTTGAATTATCATCAATGAAGCTACAATATAACGAAATCCTAAGGTTGAGTTGATTCTACTATGAAGTATGACCCCAAATATCAAAGTGAACTAAGGAAAAAATAGACCCTACACAACTCTCAACACTACGTAGAAAGGTAGTGCGAGTGTGTTTCCTAAGTTTGCACGATTCACAATCTAATATGGACAAACTAGACAAACTAGGCACTGTCTTTTGTACATTCAACAAACTTGAATATCTCAAACGTTTGTGAACTAAGTCTGGAGCATCTATAATTGGACATGCTCGGGTGGGATTAGGAGAGGTAAGGCAGTAGAGGCCTTGTGATTCATATTCTACCCCAATCGTCTGTCTCGTACGGCAGTCCTACATGATAAAAGAGTCCTCAAAAAGAAATAATATGGCACAAGATTAAAAGGTCAACCACGGACATAATGAACAGAATTTAAAGTGACAGAGCATAGGGGATTAGCTAGCCCAATTCCTTTTTCTTTGGTTTGGATCCCATTAGTTAAAGTAACAGCCAAAAGAGACAGTGAATAAACAATATTTGACCGAAGTGATTTATCATCGGAGATATGATCAAAAGCGGTAGAGTCCACAACTCAGGTTCCAAGACTGTGAGACAGTGCGATTGAGGCTACTTGTGGAGATGTCAGCTTACTTGCTCGATAGAGAAAATACTCATTATATTCCTCTTCAGATAATTAAACTCGTTGATGTCATGTAGTGTCAGCCTGAGCAACATGAGCATTCTTGGATGGTCAACGATGCAATGAATAGCATACTTCATGAGTGTCCCAGCTTATGACAATAACTACACTAAGGTCCAGATCTTCCAAAATGACCTCTTCATCAATTCTTCATGGATTCTGATGATCGACGTTTTGATTTCCTCATTAAGGATTTTGGATGAATCATAGGACTTAAGCTTCCAATTCTCGTGTTTTTGGAGCCAAAAATATCACACCCAAAAGAAATCTGGTGAAATTTTACTTGAAAACAGCAAGCAATGAAGATCTGGCTGTACGAGAATTAAGATCTCACCGAAAAATAAGAAGTGACTGGATCTTGAAGAGAATGGTACGGTTCAGCTCAGAGTCTCCGCATGATGGTGACAGTAGAATATTTCTTTGAAAAAATGTCCTAAAGCAGCCTGGAATCGTCGGAACAGTGTTGAAGTCGACAAAAATCTAGATCTTACCGCTGGACAGTGATCAAAATCAGAGAATATTGGGTAGGATTGGATTGATGGAGCAACCCTACTGGAAAAAAAGATTGCCGAAAATAAGCACGCGCTAGCACGTGGATCTGACGTGCTCGCAGGAGAAGTACTTTTGGCGGTGCGTGAGTGCCTATGTGTCGCCTATTTTCAACAAATCTGAAAGGTATTCTGGACCCAGTGGTGGTGTTGGAATTTGCACAACACTACCAAATATTAAAAAATGTGCAGTGACTGATTCTCTTTCATGGAAATTTGCACAACAATTAATTTCCCACTAATACTCTGATACTATGTAGGAAATATAGAAGAAAATATTACGGATTGAATTGTGTATCTACATTATTTACACTGAGCCTTATTTATAGACACTACGTGACAATCTTTCTCCAAGTAGGATACTACTTACAAATCACATTCCTTTTCCTATTTTAACAACCTATTATGTTGACAGATACTTGAAACAAGTAAACTCACATTATCGAAAAGGAAAGGGAAATATGAATAAAGCAATCTGATGTAGCTCTAGAGGCAAAGTACTTACATCAGCCCCCACTCTCTCACGAACAACAGCTGATACAGCAGGAGTGGACAAAAGTCCATTTTGCCCAATCCAAACACGTCTTACTCCATTTGCTGCTGCCATTTTTGTAATGATCTGCAATGAAACAGACCAAAGAGGTTATACTCTGAATTATGTCCTTCAATTAAGGCATAAACATTAAGCAAGTTAGGCATCGGGCCTGAATAAAAACATGAAAAAGAAACTTTGCATTTCAGAATGTCCCTTATGCATTTGAGAGAACATTTTTATTTTATTGATTGTGTTCAGGCAAACAAATAATGCAAAAATAAAGAATTGCATAGGAAAAACTTGATTAATAGTACCTGGATAGCATCCTTTGAATAGTATCGGCCATCACCAGAAACCACAAGTGTAGCACCTGCACAATAAAAGTGTGATTAGAAGAAGGGACAAGACAACAAAATCATTGACTGACCCCCAAAAAGGGGGATATATCTATGCGGCTGATCTATGTAGAAGGGTGGGGTTTCCATGGCACCAGACGCCTGGGTTGGAACTTTGTGTATATATGTATTATAGAAATATAATAAATACTAATTGTGCCACCCGGAGTAATAGTTGAACATATGATACCAGTGATGAAGAGTCAAATTTCACTGTCAAAGGACGCGATTTCGAATCCCATTTGGTGCACTTTTTCTTTAAGCTTTCTGGAGAACTTTTTAACATGATCTTTGTTGACCTTTTGTCTATTCTTAACTTTTGCTCACTTTCTTTTCTTCCCTTGTATTTTTTTTTGATAACCGAGAAATCCATCTGTGACCCGCCCTTTTGACCAATCACAGCCTTCTTCCCTTGTATTATCAGCACAAAATATAAGTAGTTCCCTTTTTCAAAGTTGTATGTTTTGCAGTAAGTTGTTATAATTAGCCCCCAAGGCCTAGCTCGAGTGGCAAAAGGTGGAGGATTTGTGGCTTAGGTCGCAGGTTCAAGCCCCACACCATGCAAAGCGAAGCCCGGTATTTAAGTGGAGAAGGGTAGAGGGGCGGGCCCATTATCCACCGAGTTTAGAAGGCTGTGATTGGTCCAAAGGGCGGGTCACATACAGATTTTTCGGTTATCAAAAAAAAAAGTAAGTTGTTATAATTATTTCATTCTTTCTTTTGACCAATTTTTCAATATAAATCAAGACAAATAACCCGAAATGAAGCACAAATTGATCAAACCGGCTAAATTTTTACTTTTATTTGAACTGTATAAATAGCAACATCGTTACGTTCAAAGCAATGTAGCACCAAAACCTCCAAATCCCAGATTCCCCTCTGCTTCCAATACATGCAAGAAATGTAGAGGAATACAGCTAGACAAGGAAAACATAAACTTCCTCACCTTCAACTCTGTCAGCTCCAAGCGCATTGAATGTTGCCTGAACAAAATTTTGCAAGTAATGAGGTTGTATGAACACCTTCACCTGAAACAGCCCAACCAACTTCATGTTAGACTCAACAATCAAAAGCCATTAAGATAACAGCGCATAAACAAGCCAAGACACACTATATGGACAATATATCATGCAGAACTACTGATGTCAAGAAGTGCAGGTTTATTCATGAGTCAATTAACTACAATTTAAACTACCAGTTTTGCAAATATTCAAACAAAATGCAGAAAGAGCTGCAAGGAGGGTGAACATAACAGATATTAATCTATTGTTCCAGCTGTCTCCGGACGAACCACATGAACGTTTGAGGCTTTCATCCTTACAGGAATGTGAAGGAAAACAAATCAGTAACAAGTCAATTGGCTAAAAGCGGTAGAGTTTAAGAACATCACTGTAACTTTTGGGGGTCTGTAATTGTGCGTCTGTGTGTGCTTTCTCTTTTTAACCACCCACTCCCTCTTAGTATAACTAGTCTGATATAGTTTAACATAAAGCTAACACCTGTTGTGAGGAACTATGTTTCGTTGACATAGTTAAAACTCTTTTTGCTGGGTCGTGAATACTCTCTCCAACCCAATTTGATCAGTGTTTTTAGCTTTTAAAAAAAAAAAAAAAAATTTGACTAATTCACAGAGATATATTAAATTAGATTAATTTTTTTCAAAAATAAGATTTTATGTTAGAAATTACCACATAAAGTACTATATAAATTGCATTTTTTCATCACAACAACTGATTCCGATATCTAGTCTATGTCAGCAACTTTAGATTCTAGGCCTTCCCAAGAATATATAATGCTTAAGAAAAGAGAACTGATTGAGGACTGGAGAAAGCCATCATAAACTAAGCAACTGCTCTTTGTCCTTAAACATAGTTCATATTGTTACTGGCAAGTAAGAATCTTACTTGATCTAATTTAAATAGCTTAGTTTATGTCCAAAGAAGCATGCATGAGGGAAAAACAATATGATCAAGTAATTTCTAAAAGACACTTGTCACACCATTTGATATTTTCATTTCCATTAATACAAGATCCCATTAGATTACAATTTATTCCTTAGATCTATACCTACTGATTACAATTTGTATACCTTGATAAGTACTTTAACGAAAAGATAATAAGTGCAAGCAAATCAAATGAAAATTGGATTGAACTCGAGCAGCAAAAAAAAGCATCTGGAAATTTCACTGAATCGGTGGAACGGGAAGGAGATAAAACCGTGCTTCCACAGAGATCAATTAGAAAATGTATCAAAGTTGATGAAAACATTTAAATTTTTATTTCGAACGAAGTGTTAGTTTGAATTTGCTTTCAGATTTACCTTCTTACGGAGACCGGAAGTACCAGGCTTCTGTCCTTCAAATGGCGTAGTTTCGACGCGAGAAACCTTGAAATTCGCCATTTTCTTCACTGGAAAACAGATCAACAACACACAAAGTTAGCAGAAAACACAAAACGGAGAGATTCACACACATACAAGCACAAACAATTACATCTACATTGGCGTACACCGTTAGAGAAAGATAGAGAGAGTTTCTTACATCTGAAGATTTGGAAAGATGAGTGAGTGATGGATGTGTGTGGAGCTTCGAAGAGAGCGATTCACTATTATAGGCGTCTATTATTATTTATAGTACTTATATTTAGTTAATTTCCTAAATGTCACCAAAGTTTTGAAAATTACTTTTAAATACCTATTTTATTTTATTCAAAACAAAAATATATCTTAATTATCAACATTTTTCTTTAAAAATATTAAATGAGTGTTTAACCATGTATCATTATTTTATTTTACTTTTTAATCAAAGACGATCTCATATCACAAAAAAACCAAAAAGGGAAATAGTATAACGACTTCAAACAATTCTCATGAATTTTGAATAATTTATTTATTTTGAACTATGAAAAATGTCTCGACAATTTATTTAACATGGACCAGAGTGAGTAGTATAATTAAATAATGTAAGTTAACATTATGAAATGATGTATAGATTATAGTCAGTTTAAACTTCAACTAAGCTTTTTAAATTGTTGTATTTTCTGAATATATAATTATTCAAAATTAATGACATTATAGTAAGTGTTAAAAAATTGCTCCACGTTGTAGAAAAATATATATAAAATTTAAGTATGGTAAATAATTCTTAAGCATGAAAATTTCTTCTTAATAAACTAATGTATTTTTAAAAATAACAATAAAATTATATATTTAAGTAAATGAGTTGAATACGTTTATTATTTAAAAAATAAGGTTTCATACTATGACATGTCAACTAGAAGAGAAGGGGGATATTGAGTTGTTTAATATTTTTTTAGCTTAAAAATTTTATTTTATTCAGACATTATAAAAGTAAGTTAAAATTATTTTGACTTAAAAGCACTTAAAATAAGTCAAATTAAACAGATTCTGAATATCTTTTATATTATATATATAATTTTTCAGTTTTAATCTAGATATATTTATAAATTTTTATGTGGTTCATTGACCTTACATGCAAAATAATCATTTTATGATTTATTTATTACAAAATCTAATGGTATTTGTTACTATTGTTATTTTAATATTACATACATTAAGCATATATGTATGTATGTTCAGGTATACGTGTATATATAATTATTCACTTATCTCTTTTTTGTTATTGTCTATATAGATAAATGAATTTTGATTGTCATTAAAAAAATATTTTTAAAATTGTAATTTAAAATTTAATTACAATATAAATATATAATCTTTTAGAATTTGCTACTATAAATTATAACTCTACTTTTAAATTATTTTGGAACTACTAGCATTAAAATGCTTGAAGTATTCTGAAAGACTTGAATGGAAATAAAATAGAATGTATCAAATTTTAGCAAGTACAATTATCAAATCAGAGATCAGAGCAGTATGTTTTTTTATAAAAAAAAAAGTTATCTTTGTTATATTCAATCGCTTAAATAAATATTATAAATTTCATTATTATTAATAGTAATATTTTCATATTATGTTAATTTATTTCATTATAAAACATTATTAGCTTAAATACATGTTAAGTATTTCTCACTTTTCTTATTCTTATAAAAAATACAATTTATATTTTCTTAAAGAATTTTGTTTCGTAAGTTAAAAAAATAAAAAGTATCATATTTTAAATAAATAATAAAAAATAAAAGTTGAAAATATGTAAAGGTAAAATAGATATTTAGAAAATTCAATTAGGAAAAAAGGGAGAATGCCTTTCAAAGTTGAGGAGGGGTGTGATTTTTAATGTAAGATTTGGGTGTGTAAATAATTTTCACCCATAAAAGAAAAGAGGAAGGATAGGACATTTTGTAGCCTATTTTTCTGTTTTCTTTATTTTTATGAGGTTGTCTGTATTTATTGGAGAGGGAAACTTTTGGTAAGAACTAAACAACAAAATAAAAATTTAACCATTAAATAATAATTTGGATCTCCAAGAATGCAACCCCCACCCACATCCTCCATTTTATTTCAAAAGTTGATCAGGTAAGTCTTATTATGTAAAATCAAAATAACCTCAAAATCTAGTTCAAAATAGCTAGGTCAAAACCTGGAAATAGCAAATATAGGAACAATCAAAATAACAAAAATGAAATAGGGAACAAAAAAAGACCCTCTAAAATTATCTAATCATCATTCTTCATCTCCTAACAACAAAATTAACGTGAATCACGGAGCTGTTGAACATCTCATTTTTCGTCGACACTACTGCTAAGTGATAAAGAGTAAAGATCAATATTAACTATGGCTAAGCTTCAACTAGTGGTCTGAAAGTTTTGTAGGTATCTTCAAACTTGTTCGTCACGATCCTGACCCGTTGTGAGTGACAACCACACTAACTCTCTGGTGGAAGAACTAACTGTCAACCTAAATTCAACCCATCAAACCACTTAAATATAAAAGTCATCATAATAAACATTAAGAAAATATATTTTTAACAATTAAGAGACTGAGTTTCCACAAACAACATTATATTATTATAGTAACCAAAATATGATACTGGACATAACAATATTGATAATAATAATAATAACAATGGCAATAATAATGATAATTCACCATTCTCATAGTAATAATAATACTTCACCATTCTCTTGGATCCTTTTGTTGATTTCAAACAATATCATAACTTTTCTAGTAAATTTGATTCTAATCATGGCTTAAGAATGTTTTGTTGCTCATCTTGTATTCCTAAGATACTTAGAACAAAACTTTGAAGAACTTGGTAAGAAACAACAAAGTTTAAAGAGTATTTTTAAAACTAGTAAAGAAAATAGAATCAGAAACAGATTAGAAACAATATAAAAATATTTTTCTCAAAGAAAGAAAATCGAGCCCACTGAATGCAGAGTGTCCACTTAAGGAAATTATTACCCTCAAGAACCCGAAGTTAATGGAATATATCCTCCTAGGATAGAACGATCTTACTCACCTGTGTATCGGTACCTAAAACCACGGTGTCAGCGAACCACATAATACTCGATTTAGTAGTAGTAGAAGAATTCCAGAAAAAATTGTTCTCTTAAAATGGGAGGAAATCCCTCAATTTATAGAAAACAAAGGGTAGTGTGAAAATGTTCTTATTGTGTCTTACCGGAAAGGTCACAACCCTTTGGAAAAGTCACAATCTTTCGGAAGGGTCACAACCTTTCATAAAAGTCACAATTTTTCATAAAAGTCACAATTTTTCATAAAAGTCACAACTCTTCATAAAAGTCACAACTATTCATAAAAGTCACAACTCTTCATAAAAGTCGCAACTCTTCATTTACCATTCTGTAATGACTGGGTTCCGTCGTTATAGAAAAGTCAACGGGGAAAATTTTTGGGTCGGAAAACTTTTTCGTAGTAACGTGAAATTTCCCAACCTTGTCCAGATTTGGATTAAATTGGAGTCATTAAGGTATAGGAAAATCTGGTAGCAATCGGGTGACTTATTTATGATTTAGATTACATGACTAGTTAGATAAATCGTTAAGGAATTCGTACGACTTTACGGAATTGAATTCGAGTAAGTAGAACTCCCGAAATCGATCTTAGCGTGAACGGTATTTTCTGAGCGTCGTTGGTTAAAGGTGTGTTGTGAAATGGGGGTCTTGGAATTATTAAAATAGTTCACTCTTTCGTGCAAGCCTCTTTGGCGCTGGGTTTTGTCGCTCTGGCGATGTCGGTGAAGCAGAGTGAGGGTCGTTGTGGCGGGTCAGACGCGACTTAAAGTCGTAGATCTACCCCTAAACGACCTTATTCTGCACTTTTCGGATTTTAGAGCTAAGGAACAAACCCCAGGTGATTTTTGACAGTTTTCCACCATTTTTTAGGCTAAAGGTAAACTTTTCACTCCCCGAATCAGTTTTTTGATCAGTAGAACGTAATAGAATGGGTAATTATCGATGGGGGGGGGGGTTTGAATCTAGATTCTATGGTGGAAACTGCCCTATTTTGGATACTTGGGATCATGGGTATGATCTAGGGTCATAGAAATGTTAGCAATTCGGGTAATTAGTGATTGTTTATTGAATTCCCGTGTTATTATGATTGGTTGTAGACCAAGAACAAGCAGAATGATTCTGGAAAGGGAAGGATAAAGTTTCTTAGGGTTTCAAGCTTGTTTCGAGGTAGGTGATGGTTGTGATTCTATGATTGTGTGATGTATGTTCGTTCTTGCTTCATTATGATACTTGTAAGTATATGAATGTTGCATTATTGATCACACTTGTTGTAAATGAGATAAAGAATAATGAATGCCATGAATCATGACTTAAATGTATGATCCTGAGAATATACTTGTGATTGTGATGTGTTGAATGGATCGGTTGCCAGGTTCTGGCATAACTAACTTGGATCAGTTGCCACGTTCCGGCATAACTATGGGATCTGTTGCCACATTCCGGCATAACTATGGGATCGGTTGCCACGTTCCGACATAATTATTGAATCGGGTACCACATTCCGGTATACTAACTATTTGGGTTTGGGTTCCATGAGAGGACCAATGACTTGTCATAATTGTATCTTGAGAAATGTGAAGTAGTTCGTTGTTCGTAAATGTTGATAATATTGTATATATTTGATATATGCATGTGATTATATTGTTGTATAGACTTATGCATGTTGCACTTAGTGGGATAGTTGCGTGATCCTACTAGTACACTGTGGTTGTGTACTGATATTGCACTTGCTCTTATTTTTGTTGAGTACAGGATATCTTCAAGTGGCTATTGACAGACCTCGTCTAGAAGATCAGTGATCCTTTCGAATTCAAGGGTGAGCCAATTTTTCCGGGCTGCCATGGGTTCTCTTTTGTCTATGTCCACCATTTCGGACTTAGACTTTTCTAGTTAGTTATTAGTTCATTAATTTGGGGTTGTATCCCTTCTTGTTTAGACTTTGGTTCATTGTTTAGATGTTTTGGTACATTGACTTCCAGGTTCTAGGTTATTTATTCTGCATTGTTTAGTTTGTTGTTAGACTTTTGTTGGAGTTTATGGGAACTTTATTTCTTCCCTTAGTATTTAACTTGCTTCTGTAACTTAAATGACTTAGTTTTTGGATTAGTTGCTTGGCTTGGATTTTAGTAATGGTTCTCCCACCGAAGGGTTAGTGTGGGTACCAATCACGACGGTCTGGGTCGTGACAAAGTTGGTATCAGAGCCTAGGTTCATTGATCTCGATGTACCAAAATGGGTCTAGTAGAGTCTTGCGGAACGATGCGGGGATGCCTTTACTTTTCTTCGAGAGGCTATAGGACTTTAGGAAATCTCTCTGTTTTCTCTTGTCTCCTTTCGTTCTATAACTTGATTCCAATTGGTATCTGTCGATTCAAATTGGTATCTAACCTCCTTCGCTCTTCTATCCGCATATGGTTAACACTAGATACAACGGCGTCAGGCCCGTAGCTCCTGTCAATGCTCCAGCTGAGGAATCTGCAGCTAGAGGTCGAGATCGAGGCAGGGGTAGAGGAAGAGCTAGGGGTAGAGGTCGTGGTTGAGTGGCGCCTGCTAGTGATGGAGCTTCTGTTGGAAATGCTCCTATGAATGAGAACCCTCCTACGCATCATGAAGAGATAGAGGAGAATGTTGATGTTGAGAATGTTGAAAATGTTGAGGATGTGGGACAAGAGGAAGAGGTGCAGGCAGAGACTACATGTATTCCTCCCTTAGACACAGTGTTAGCTCAACAAATTATGTCATTCTTAAAGGGATTGGTTGGTCCTGGAGTGCTTTCTTCTGTTCAAGAAACTCAAGCTCCCGCTAATCCCCCTGTTGTTAGCACTGCGCCCAACATGGGTGGAACGGGAGGTAATGATACTTTCTTCCGTCCTTTGTTGGGTTCTGTTATGGCTGGTAATGAGCATGACATGTTAACTAAGTTCTTGAAGCTTAAACCTCCTGTATTTCTTGGTTCTGAGAGTGAGGATGCTTATGAGTTTATCCTGTAGACTGTTATGAGAGGCTTCATAAGTTGGGAATTGTCCATTAGCATGGGGTTGAGTTCGTGACTTTTCAACTTCAAGGTGAGGCTAAGCAGTGGTAGAGAGCTTACATGGAATGCAAATCTTTAGTTTTACCTCCCCTCACTTGGACCAAGTTTCATGCTCTATTTTTGGAGAAATATGTGCCTAGAACTTTGAGAGATCGTAAGAAAGATGAGTTTATGGCTTTGGAACAAGGTGGTAAGTATGTGGCTGCTTATGAGGCCAAGTTCCACGCTTTCTCTAGATATGCTACCCAATTGGTGACTACTGAGGAGGAGAGGATTCATTTATTTATTAGGGGACTAAATTTTGAGTTGTAGGTATTATCTATTCATATGACCTCTGCAGGGAGGAGCATTAATGAGGTGACAAATTATGTTAAGAAAGTGGAGGGGGTGAGGCGAAACGGTCAGGCTAAGGCATTGGCAAAAAGGACTAAGAATTCAGGCAACTTTCAAGGTTCTTATTCCAGAGGTTCAGGAAGGCCAACGCTAGCAGTCAAGCCAATTCAGTCCGCCATGCCCGCTTCTACAGGTAATTACTCGGGAACTCCACCTTATAATTTGATTCATGATAGCTAGGGAGTCGCACCTTCGACGGGCAGCAGGCCCTCTTTTAATTGTACTTGTTACAATTGTGGAGAACTTGGGCATATGAGAGATTGTCCCCACCCACGTGTGTTAGATTCCGCGCAGTAGCAGTCTAGAGCAGTGGTACCCGCGGGGAATGGTAATAATAGTCGAGGCCGTCCACAAGGTGGGCAAGAAAGTAATCAACAAGGTCATGGAGGTAGAGGAAATGGTAATGCAGGCAGAGGTAATGCGCAACCAAGCATGGAAAGGGCTCGTGTTATGCATTTTCGGGCAAGAATGAGGCAGAGGCGTCTGACACGGTGATCACATGTACTATTCTTGTCTGTGATCAGATGGCTAATGTGTTATTTGATCCGGGTTCTACTTATTCTTATGTATCCATGAGATTTGCCTCAAAGTTTGATATGATTTGTGATATACTTGATGCCCCTTTCCATGTTTCTACCCCAGTTTGAGAGTTAGTCATAGTTACCCATGTCTATCGTGCTTGTCTTATTTTGTTTATGAGTTTTAAGACTTGGGCTAATTTGGTGATTTTGGATCCGACTGACTTTGATATTATCTTAGGCATGACTTGGTTGTCCCCCTATTATGCTGTGTTAAATTGTAATACTAAGTCTATAACTCTAGAAATTCCGGGAAGGGAAAAGTTAGAGTGGGAAGGGGTGTACAAGCCTAAGCAAGCTAAGATCATATCCTCCATTCGGGCTAAGAAATTGATAGGGCAGGGTTGTTTGGCTTATTTGGCTCATAATAAGGATGTTGAGATTGCGACTCTATCCGTTGAGTCTATTCCTGTGGTGTCAGAATTTAGAGAAGTGTTTCCTAATGACTATTCTGATATACCGTGAGTTTACGGTATTTTTAATATATTTCACTTAAGAGTTGTGTGTGTCTAGGGCCATTTTGTATTAGAATTAATGGTTATTGTGCTATATTTGCAGGAAATAGGCTTGGACGAGGTCGAGAGAGACAACAACTGAAATTTTGCAGAAGTAGCCACCCACGGAAGTGACCTACGGACCGTAGGTCCAGTCATGGTCCGTAGGTGGGTGGCGTAGATGGAGCCTCAGAGAAGTCTTGACCAAGTGTGGAACTACGGAAGCCATTGACGGAGTATGGGTCGACCCACGGGTCGTCCTGCACCTCCGTCGTTTGTATCAGATATTTTGAGTTTCAGTACCTGAGGAAAAGTTCTAAGTGTGGAGCCACGGACCGTAGGTCACGTACTTCACAACCGTCGTTTGCATCTGAAAGTTAAAGGTTCTAACCTCTGTGGAAATATTCTAAGTCCTGAGCTACGGAAGGGACCTACAGACCGTAGGTCGATCCACGGTCCGTAGGTCAGTCTCGTCGATTGAAACCGCGTCCAACAATTTATTTTCTAATTTCATTTCCTTTGTGTTTAGGACAATGTTTTCTATAAATAAGGTATGTAAACCTCGTTTTTAGGGGTTAGACATTATTGTTAACTTTTAGTTCTTCGTATTTTCTTGGGAATTAACTTACAACTTCTAGCAATTTGATTTCCTAAGTTCGGTTTATAAAGATTTTTGCTTTGAATTTCAATTGGAGATTACGGGTTTCTTCTACTCATTATGTAAGTTCATGAATTCTTCTTCTAAAAATATGAATTGTGTTCTTGCTAGCATGGGTAACAAAATCCACAACTAGGGTTGTGAGAACAATGAGCGATTAACAAAGTATGAATAGTAACTAAGTAATTCTTGAGTTGTGTTGTTGCATGCATTGATAATTCTTTCGTTTAGAAGTCTTTTTAACGGTGGCCAACATTAGAACTCGCCTTGTTGCTACTTGCTGGACCAAGAAGGTAGTTTATAAGCAAAGAATTATCAACATAAATTTAGTGTGATACTATCTAATAGTCTAATGTCAATTTGTGCGAGGGTGAAAACTAAGTCATACATTGATGTGATGTCTAGTATGAGGTAAAGGTAAGGGTTAGTATATTATACACACGTAGCCGAACCAAGGTGCGGGGTGAAATTCTCTATTTGGCGGACCAAGCACTTAGGGCTACATAACTTACCACTTTGCATGTGATACACTAGGAAAGGATTATTATTACTAGGATTACCGCGTTATGAGTTTATGGGGAATACTTACACCCTAGTTTCTTTCTCTCATTGATAACAACTAAAGTTAGAATCTTGCTCACTTACTCTCCAAAAAAACAATCAATTATTTGTTACACAAAAACCCACCCTTTACTTTCTTGTCTCAAAAATACGTTGGCTAAACAAATATAATCGTAAGTTAAGGTTAAGTCTAAACCATATTCCTCGTGGGATCAACCCCAACCTACAAGTTGGGTTCTTTACTTGATAATGATCGCTTATACTTCTTTAGGGAGGTGTAATTTGAGCTTATCAAATTTTGGCGCCGCTACCGGGGAATAAGGCTTTTAGATTAAGTTTAACTACATTATTGAACTTGAGTCAATTATTTCCTAATTTTACTTTTATTTTTGTTTTTGTTTTCTACAGGTTTTCACTTTAGTGTATGCCAAGTACACGGAGTCGAGGCGAACCATTAACCCCATACGATCCAGAGTTCAACAGAACTTTAAGAAGGATGAATAACCAAGGGGTCCAAGTCAATCCGATCGGTGGGAATCTAGGTGATGGGGTTGAGTTGCAACCTTGTGTGGTTGGTAATGAGAATGCACAGGTTCGTGGTGATAATTTACTTGGAGATGCATTGAGGGTGCAAAATCCGCCAGAACTGAGGCTGCAAGATAACTACAGGGTCGAGTTTAATACTGTTGAATCTGAAGGACCCATTGTTCTCCCTCTACTACCTCTAGGGCACACATTCGTGGTGACTAGTAGTTTGATGCAGATGCTTACAACGAGGGGTTTGTTTTCTGGTATGGCTTCTGAAGATCCGCATGGGAAAATGTCCAAATTGAGGAGTGTCTGTAAGAGTTGTGTGGGGTGACTAGAGTTGGATATGAACATCATAGGGTTGAGAGTCTTCCCTCTATCATTGACCAGTGATGCTTATGTATGATTTCATGAGCTTCCGTACAACTTTATTCATACATGGGATCAATTGCACAAGGTGTTCATGGCCAAGTACTTTCCTTTGTCAAAGAAACTGAACCACAAAGATAAACTCAACAACTTTATGGCACTACCTGTAGAGTCTGTGCATAGTTCGTGGGACAGGTTCACTGCATTTATTAAAAGTGTTCCAAACCACCGCATTGATGATGAGTCACTAAAGGAGTACTTCTACAGAGGTCAAGATGACAATGGTAAGGATGTGCTTGATACTATCACTGGAGGATCATATGGTGAGTGCACTTTTGAGGAGATCGCTGAGAAGCTAGAGAAGATTTCCTGAAACAATAAAGCATGGAGCACTCGAAAGTTTGACACTGGAAGGAGCACATTTGCAGTTCAAGCCGCACCTAGTCAATCTGCCGATGACATTCGTGAGGAGATGGCGCATATAAGGACATAACTTGGGTTGGTATTGAAGCATGTAAGCGGAGGTCCAGAAAAGGTAAATGCGGTGAATTACTTGACTAGGACTCCACTACCACCGGAAGAGGAATGTTACTATGAGAAGGATGCTTACTTGGTGAATGATCAAACAGGAGGTTTTCGAGCCAACGCCCAAGGTTCCAACTCGGAAAATTGGCGCCAAGGGAAAGGAAACCAAGGTCGGAACTATGGCAACTACAATCGAGAGGTTAACTAAGTCCCGGATGGGAACTACAATCGCGACAACAACTACAACTGGAACAACTATGGCAATAGGAACGATAAAGTTGGACCTTATGTTCCTCCACAAAATTAGGATTATGGCAATAGGGAAGCTGGGGTAGTATGTCACAGATTGAGTATATGATACAGAAGATAATGAAGAGGTGTGATTCGACAGATGAGAATGTGAAGGAGATGTGAAATGACTTGTCTGGAATTGGTCAAAAAGTTGATGTCCATGCAATGTCAATCAAGCAACTTGAGCAGCAGATGAATCAGTTGTCCACTACAGTCAACCCATTTCAGCCTGGCACACTTCCTAGCAACACCATTCAAAATCCAAAGAACGATGGGCATTGTATGGCAGTCACTACTCGAGGGGGTAAGCAGACCATTGATCCACCTATGCCATCTGAGGTCGAAATTGTAGTTGAGAAAGATGATGATGAGATTGAGGTTACTGGAGAGTCCAAGAATGCCACAGAAAAGGAAGCGAAGATAACCCAAAAAGTTGTCCCCATGCCTAGACATCCACCTCCATTCCCACAAAGGTTGGTGAAGAAGAATGAAGAGGGGAAATACCACATGTTTATTACTATGTTGAAACACCTTTCCATCAATGTTCCGTTGATAGAAGCTTTGGAGCAAATGCCTGGGTATGCTAAATTTATGAAAGATTTGGTGACTAAGAAGAGGACCGTGAGTTTTGAAAATGATTATAGGTTGCAACATTGTAGTGCTATTGCTACTTGGTCGCTTGTGCAGAAGAAAGAGGATCCTGGTGCTTTCACTACTCCATGTACAATCGGGTTGTTGCATTTTGCCAAGGCATTGTGTGATTTGTGTGCTAACATTAATCTGATGCCATTGTCCATTTACAAGAAGTTAAGCTTAAGGGCTCCAAAACCGACTGTGATGCGTTTGCTCATGGCCGACAAAACTATGAAGAGGCCCATTGGTGTGCTCCAGGATGTACTTGTGAAAGTGGAGTCTTTTATCTTTTCGACGAATTTTGTGATACTAGATTGTGAGGTTGATTTTGAGGTCCTCATCATTCTAGGGAGACCATTCCTTGTTACTGAGTGTGCCTTGGTCGATATGGAGAAGGGGCAGATGAAGTTTCGATTGAACAATGAAGAGGTAACTTTTAATATCTGTAAGTCCATGAAGCAGAAAAGTGATCTCAAATCAGTGTCTGTGGTGAATCATATTGTGGAGCGAGGTTCTGATGTGTCTATTGAAGAGAGGTTGGGTGTTGATGCACTAGCAGCGGTAATGATGAATTTTGAGGGTGATGGTATTGAAGACTATGATGAATTGGTCGCCGCACTTGATAGGTTCAAATTTTGTTCCAAACCAAAGAAGCTTGAGTTAGATATGAACAATCGTGACTCTCACCCCCAAAACCGTCTGTTGAGAAGGCTCCAAAATTGGAGCTTAAGGCTCTACCATCACATTTACGTATGTATTCTTGGGGAGAGATGGTACACTACCGGTCATCATTGAGGCCGATTTGAATGCAAAACAAGTTGAGGCTTTGGTTTCTATGTTGAAGAGGTTCAAAAGGGCTATTGGGTGGACTATTGCAGACATTATTGGGATTCCTCCTAGCATTTGTTCTCATAAAATCCAATTCATACTGGATCACAAGCCTAGTATTGAGCACCAAAAGAGACTAAATTCGCCTATGCAAGAGGTAGTGTCGAAGGAAATCATAAAGTGGTTGGATGCTGGAGTTATTTATCCCATTGCAGATAGTAGTTGGGTGTGTCATGTTCAGTGTGTGCCCAAGAAAGGTGGGATTACTGTGGTACCTAATGTGAGAAATGAGCTTGTTCCGATGCGGCCTGTGATGGGATGGAGAGTATGCATGGACTACCAGAAATTGAATGCTTTGACAGAAAAGGACCACTTCCCTATGCCGTTCATGGATCAGATGTTGGACCGCCTTGCTGGTAAGGGTTGGTATTGCTTTCTTGATGGTTATTCGGGCTACAATTATATCTCCATAGCTCTAAAACCCAAATTGGTATTGCCATTTGGGTTGTGTATTGCTCCAACGACCCTCCATCATTGCATGATGTTGATCTTTTTTTATATAGTGGTGGACACTATTGAGGTATTTATGGATTATTTCTCTGTGGTTGGTGACTCCTTTGATGGTTGTTTGGATCATTTGGCCGAGGTACTGAAACGATGTGAAGAATGCAATCTTGCCCTCAATTGGGAAAAGTGCCACTTCATAGTGAAAGAGGGGATCGTTCTGGGTCATCGGATTTATGAGAAGGGTATTGAGGTTGATAGAGAGAAAGTCGAGGTAATAAAAAATCTTCCACCACTTATCTCTATTAAAGTTGTCAGAAATTTTCTTCTATAGGAGGTTTATTAAGGATTTATGTAAAATTGCACACCCATTGTGCAAATTGCTCGAAAAGGAGTGTAAGTTTGATTTTGATGATGCTTGTTCGAGAGCATTTGGAGAGTTGAAGGAAAAGCTAGTTTCCGCACCTATTATTATTTCACCAGATTGGGGGCAACCGTTTGAAGTGATGTATGATGCGAGTGGAGTGGCGCTTGGTGTGGTATTGGGACAGAGGCGAGAGAAAAAATTTCATCCTATTTACTATGCCAACAAAGCTCTAAATGTGGCTCAAAAGAACTATACAGTGACTGAACAGGAACTACTTGCGGTGGTTTTCGCATTCGAGAAATTTCAATCCTACTTCCTTGGTACTAAGGTCATAGTGCATATTGACCATTCTGCATTGAGGTATTTGATGGCTAAGAAGGATGCAAAACCGAGGTTGATTAGATGGGTATTGTTGCTGCAAGAGTTCAATTTTGAGGTGAAATACAGAAAGGGGACTGAAAATCAAGTTGCCGATCATTTGTTCAGATTAGAGGAAGAAACGATGCTCAAGCTAGGAGATGGGGATGAAATTAATGATGCATTCCAAGATGAACAGGTATTGGCGGCTTCTCATGATCTTATTCTTTGGTTCGCAGACTTTGCTAACTATTTGCAAGTAATCTGGTTCCATCAGATTTGTCTTTTCACCAAAGGGAAAAGTTTATGCATGATGTGAAGAAGTTCTTTTGGGATGTGCCTTATTTGTTCCGTATTTGTGCTGATGGGATTATTCGTCGCTGTGTGCCCGAGGTTGAGATGATAAGTATACTAGAGGCGTGTCATTATTTGCCTGTTGGTGGGCATCATAGTGGTATTCGGACTGTACATAAGATTCTGCAGTCTGGTATTATTGGCCTACCATCCACCAAGATGCTCATGATTTCGCCAAGTCTTGTGATCACTGCCAAAGAGAAGGGGGAGTTTCAAAGAGGCAAGAACTACCCATGAATCTGATTTTGTTGATTGAGTTGTTTCATGTATGGGCATTGATTTTATGGGTCCATTTGTGAGTTCACATAAGATGAAGTATATTCTTGTTGCGGTTGATTATGTGTCGAAATAGGTGGAAGTAATTGCGCTTTCAAACAATGAAGGTATAAGTGTCACCGCATTCCTGAAAAAGAATATATTCTCTAGATTTGGTACACCTAGGGCGATTATCAGTGATAGAGGTTCCCACTTTTGCAACAAGTTGTTCAAGGACTTTCTAGAGAAATATGGAGTCAACCACAATGTAGCCACTCCTTACCATCCCCAGTCTAGTGGGCAAGTTGAAGTGTCCAACAGAGAGATAAAGCAAATTCTTGCTAAGACTGTGAATTCAAATAGAACTGATTGGTCAAGGATCCTTGATGATGCTCTATGGGCCTATCGTACTGCATTCAAGACTCCCATAGGTATGTCCCCCTACCAACTTGTATATGAGAAGTCTTTCCATTTACCGGTAGACCTAGAGCATAAAGCTATGTGGGCGCTAAAGAAGTTGAATTTGGATTGGGGAGCCGCATCGAGTCAAAGAGTGAATGACATGAATGAGCTTGATGAGTTTCACCTAAAAGCTTATGAAAGTTCAACCTTGTACAAGAAAAAAATGAAGAAGTATCATGATCAACAGATCGAAAGCGTGAATTTGTTGAGGGTGATCTGGTGCTTCTATTCAATTCAAGGTTGCGTTGGTTTCCTGGCAAGCTCAAGTTCAAGTGGACCGGGCCATTCATAGTCACTCAAGTGTTCCCACATGGAGCAGTTGAGCTCGAGAACAAGGAGGGAACACGGTTCAAGGTGAACGGGCAAAGGATCAAGATCTACATGGGGAAAGAAGAGAGTGTGCAATAAGTGGTTGAGGCCTACTACCTTGATGAAGTCTGAGTAATCAAGGGGCCTGCGTCGTGCCATGACGTTAAATCAAGCGCTGCTTGGGAGGCAACCCAAGATGTACAATCTAGCCAACTATAGTTTTTTTTTCTTTTCGATATAGGAGATTTTCTGTAATTCTTTAGATTGGCATTTTATTTTTGTATTAGTGTTGGCTAGATATAGCATAGGTTCCGTGTCTAAAAAGTGTCCAAAAAATATAAAAAGAAAAGCCTAACGGTTGCTACATGTGCAGGGATGAAAAGCCAAATCTGCAGAAAATGTCTGTTGCAGAGGGTTATGGACCCCATCGATGGTCCATGGTTCCATCCACGGACCGTGAATGGTGTCCGTAGACCCCAGGTAAGTCCTAAATTTTTATAAGTGTAAGAGTCACCTACGGTCCGTAGGTCGACCCACGGCCCGTAGATGGGGTTTCGTGGGTCCAAACCTAGGGCTTGCCCGACCCGACCCGAACATTTTTAAAAATAAAACCCCTTATTTTTATATTCATCCCCCCACATTCAAAACTCTCTCCCAACTGTTTCTAACCCTTTCATCTCCCTAAATCACCCTATTAAACTCCCAAATCCCATATATCACTCCCCATTCATTTCCCCATATTCCCTCACTCCTCCCTTTCCCCTAAATCATCATTTCCAGTTGCACAATGTTTGCATTGTTCGGGTTAGGCGTCACCAAGTGTAAGGAGTTCATTGTCATCACACAATCACCCATTTCCAATACTTGTAAGGTAAACAACTTCACTTTAACTTTGAATTTTGGTATTCATTGTTCAAAACATGAAGTCACGAAGTGGATCTTGACCTTGAGTTGTTTTTGTATGAAATTGCATGCTAAACTATAGTTAGAAACACCCTTGGAATGATAGAATGTGATTGTGTTGTCTTTGTAATCAAATAAATTTGGGCAATAGTCTAAATGAAAGTTTCAACTTAGGGTTCCTAGTTTTATATGCTACGAAAGTTAAATAATGAGTAATCGGAACCCTAGGGATGACAAACTACCATAAATTATGTTGAAATGCATGATTAGACTTAGGTTGATTGCTTGAATTGTTAAAAAATTGTTTGAGAATGAAGCATGTCTGATACCTGGCATAGATCTAACCCACGAGACCCCGTTCACGAACCATAGATCATTCTACAGACCGTAGGTTGGGTCCGTGGGTCTGTTGCACATGAAAATCCTCTAAGTGAGGAACCACATAGGTGGACTACGATCCGTAGGTCAACCTACAGACCGTTCTGCACATCTGTGGTTCCCCTCAGAGTCTGCACATTTGTGGTTCCCTTCAGAGACCCAACTTTTTGGGATCTCTGACCTATAGAGGGGACCTATGGACCGTAGGTGGGCACTGATGCTACTGCCCATAAATTTTTTTAGTTTTTGTTTTTGTTCTTTCTTGGTTCTAAATTTTTTTCAAGCATGTTATGGGTTGTGTTGGTACTAACTAAGCCTCCGCAGGTACCATGGCCCCCAAGAAAGCTCTGGTCTACGCCTCAAGGGGCAAGTCAAAATCTGTGGCACCTTTGTTGTGGCTGATAAATGAAGATACTGATGTGGAGAAAGATCCCACATATGTTCCACCTGCCACTAGGACATCCCCTATGACACCATGCACCACACGAAATTAGTCCCGGTCGGTGGCTTCCGATGTAGTCACTACCTCCCAGTTTGATGAGGAGGATACACTGATCGGTTCACCGGCTGGCTCTGAGTCTGCCTCTGCTTCTGGCTTTGACTCCGATGTCGCATCCGGCTCTAGTTCATATAAGAGGACTACCTCGTCTGATGAGGCTACTAATGCTGGGGACATTCCAGTGCCACCAAACACCGGGCCTGCTGCAGTTGCTAAGGATCCAAACCGGTGGTGTGTCAGTGGTCAATGGAAAATGTATAAGGATGCTCGAATGATCAATGAGAAAGAGAAGATGGCTCAATTGATTACCGAGGAGCGCCAGTCTCTCACAGGCGGCCTTCATATTATGCCTCGCATCCATGCGTTGTTCCAGAGGCACCGGGGCGACTGGATGGCTCGTAGCCTAGGGTCTTACAGCGAGGAGATTGTGAGGGAGTTCTATGCTTCCTACGTAGCCACCGTCCGAGGTTCCATTGACAGACAGATCAAGCCCTCCGCCCAGGCCCCACTCAAATCTACTCTAGTCCATGGGTTCTTAGTTGATATTTCAGAGGCTACTATCCGCCGATTCCTCTACGGCCCGGGCCATACTCTAGCAATCAACACAACTGAGTTTGATTATCGATGGGACATCGGTAGAAGTGGGGAATTCTAAAGAAATGCAGAGCACATGGAGTTTTTATTGCACTGGTTGGCCCGTCATCTTGCTACAGACGGAGAGCGTGCTGAGTGGGTCAGCAACCCGAGTTGAGGCATCAAGAAGGCCACTTTGACTTTTGTGGCCAAATTCTTCTAGCTATTGGTGCAAAATAGGGTTTCTCCTACACAAGTAGGCAATGTCTACTTGGGACCGTGCAGTCATAGTGGTAGTCCTAGTTGCTAGATTTGAGATAGATTTTGCCCACATGATTATTGCAAAGATTCATGAGAAGGCCTTCAAGGCCACCACCACATACCCCTTCCCATCCTCATCTTTTAGTTGTGCAGGGATTCTGGAGTGCCGGTCTGGCAATGTGATAAGTTGATTCAGACGACAAAGATCCTAGATATAGGCCTAATTCGAGATGAGGTCAATGTGGTTGCACCGCGTAGAGATCCGCATGTTGAGGTGCCACCACTGGGAGCAGACTTAGTTGCAGATGTGGAGCAGATGTGGAGCAGATGCAGGGTGAAGATTCTGCCCCTCCATCCTTTACTGAGGATGCCCCGGCCTCCCATTCTCCGGCCACCAGTCAGGCCTCTAGCGCCTCCAGAGCCGCTCACTCTTTAGGGTACGCGACAGTGCCTCTAGCCTGAGTTTAGAAGCTGGAGGCTCAGATGGCCACACTACTGCAACATGTGAGGCCGTGGATGCAATGAGTGATTGAGGAGTCTGTGACTAGGGTGGAGCAGCGGATGGAGCAGATGATGGACCGTAAGGTTTAGGCAGTCCACCAACACCTTGATGCTTTTGAGCTACGTATCTTGGAGCGGACAGCCCCCTACCACCGATGTTTCTGCCTTCCCGAAAGAGTTAGCTAATCTCCAAGCTGATCTTGATGTCCTCCTCGCCCCACCTGAGACTGAACTTAAGTCACCCCCCACAACACCGATTGATAATACGGTGTTAAATGCGCTATTCGGAGATGAGATGCCACCACCTTCTTTTTCCCGTCGTGCTGGGAAGCACCCCCGCTCCAGTCGGGGTTCTTAAGACATTGAGGCCGAGAGGGCCCAAAAGAGGGAGCGCCAACAACTTGAGGAGGCTCGGAGGGCATCTATAGTTGATGAGGAGACACACCAGCAATGGGCTAGGAAGGTTGATGTTGGTGCCTCTAGCAGTGTGAGCACCACTGATGGTGTGGAGAGAGTAGTTGTTAGCACTACTGAGGGTGCTAAGACTGTTGATGTGGGCACTACTGAGGGTGATCAGATTGTTGATCCAGCGGGCTCCGGAAAACTAGATCCACCATCTTGTTGATAGGTCTTCGACATTATGCGCCACAAGTTTGCTTCACCCGATCCTTTATTCTTTACTTTTTGTGCATTGGGGACAGTTGCACTCTATTTTGTTAGGGTTGGGTAAATGGATTGTAAGTGATAGGATGAAGTCTGAGTAACCCAACTCATAATCCTCTCTTGGGGTTTTCTTGCCTGTGTTCTTTTCCCCCAAGAAACTATTTTTTATTTCTATTGAACCGGCATGTGTTAAGATTGTATGTGTAAAAGCATGAGAAAGAATAAAGCATGATGGCATGTTTAAGAAATAAAAATGATACCCATCCAAAAGTTGTGACATGTGCTAAAATCTGTAGGCTAGAATAAGTTGAATGTGTTGGCTCTGAGTATGACATGATAAAGAACCAATTTGATCTCATGACTTAAGCTAAAAACTTGAACTGGGTAATCTGATAATCTGATAATGAAACAATGTGCCAAGAGTGTGTGAGAAAAGTTGATTGTTCAAACAGTTTGTGCCAATCTAGAACTTTCCCCATTGGTCCTGCTAAGATAATCTAGGCTAGAAGTTGGGAAGTGATCATAGACCTTTGTTGAAATTAGTCCACATACGCCTAAAAGAATCCAACCAAATGAAATCAATGTTCCCTTTGATCCAAATATTTGAGCCTAAAATTGACCATTTCTTTTGATTCACCTAACTCACCTTCCCTAAAATATGTGTTTTGGCCCCGGTCCCTCCTTGGACATGTGCACCTTGACTTACGCCCAAAAGCCTAAGTTGAGGGTGGCTAATGCTAAAAGTGACCTCAATCTTGGCCCTGGTCTGACATCGGATATTGTGCACCTCAACTAATAAAAAATCCATAATTTGAGCGTGGCTATAAAAGAGGAAACTGAAAGAAAAATGGGTATGAAAAGAGAAAAGAAAGGATAAAAAAGGATGTGACTTTGTGCCAAAGAAGCAAAAAGATGATATATAAAAGTGCTGAAAAATAAAGAAAAATAAAGTGCAAAGAAAAAGAAGAAAGTGAAAAATAAGAGCTACAAAGTCAAAAGTCACATCCATGGTGAAAAGAGTCAAGGGAAAGAAGGTAAAAACGTAAGATGCCAAAAATAGGGCAAAAAGATGTAAAAATCCTAATGTAATGTCAATGAGGGCAGAAATTCACTAAAAAGAACCCAAAGGCACCACACCTGACCCTGAGCTTACGTTACAAACTAACAAAGTCCTATAGTGATCCTAGCAACTAGTTTTGGAGAGTCTAAGCTGTGAAAATAAGGGCACGCCTATGGTATTGAGCACTAACTGTACTTGAAGTAACTTCTGAACGTGAGTGTTGAATGAATCCTAAAACTCTAAAATTCATATCTTCAGTGTGAAAAGGATTTCGTTTGAAGTGAGGGCACTAGTGACATTGTCGGAAAGTTGGAACCTTGGTGATTGTGAAAAAAGTGTATGTTGTGTGTCTATTGGTCGATCTTTGTCAATTTTGATCCGTATGAGTTAGCTAGTTGAGTTTAAGAGAAACGATTTGCACTAGATAAGGGAGTTGGGATACACAGCCATGTGATTGCTTTAGTTTGAATGTATGCTTCTACACAAGTGTCGTTTAGAGTCTTAGTGCGTAGCTTGAGGACAAACAATGAATTTAAGTTGAAGGTGTTCATATACCGTGAGTTTACGGTATTTTTAATACATTTCACTTTAGAGTTGTGTGTGTCTATGGCCATTTTGTATTAGCATTAATGTGTATTGTGCAATATTGGCAGGAAATAGGCTTGGACGAGGTCGAGAGAGACAACAACTGAAATTTTGCAGAAGTGGCCACCCACGGAAGCAACCTACAGACTGTAGGTCCAGCCACGGTCCGTAGGTGGGTGGCGTAGAATGGAGCCTCAGGGAAGTCTTGACCAAGTGTGGAACTACGGAAGCCATTGACGGTGCGTAGGTCGCCCCACGGGCCATCCTGCACCTCCGTCGTTTGTATCAGAGATTTTGATTTCCATATTGCACAACCGTCGTTTGCATCTGAAAGTTGAAGGTTCCAACCTTTGTGGAAATATCCTAAGTCCTAAGCTACGGAAGGGACCTATGGACCGTAGTTCGATCTACGGTCCGTAGGTCAGTCTCATCGATTGAAGCCACGTCCAGCAGTTTATTTCCTTATTTTGTTTCCTTTTTGTTTAGGACAATGTTTTCTATAAATAGGGTATGTAAACCTTGTTTTTAGGGGTTAGACATTATTGTTAACTTTTAGTTCTTGGTATGTTCTTGGGAATTAACTTGAAACTTCTAGCAATTTGATTTCCTAAGTTCGGTTTATAAAGATTCTTACTTTGAATTTCAATTGGAGATTACGGGTTTCTTCTACTCATTACATAAGTTCATGAATTCTTCTTCTAAAAATCTGAATTGTGTTCTTGCTAGCATGGGTAACTAAATCCACAACTAGGGTTGTGGGAACCATGTGTGACTAACAAAGAATGAATAGTAACTAAGTAATTCTTGAGTAGTGTTGTTGCATGCATTGATAATTCTTTCGTTTAGAAGTCTTTTTAACGGTGGCCAATTTTAGAACTCGCCTTATTGCTATTTGCCGGACCAAGGAGGTAGTTAATTAGAAAAGAATTATCAACATAGATTTAGTGTGATACTATCTAATAGTCTAATGTCAATTGGTGCGAGGGTGAAAACTAATTCATACATTGATATGATGTCTAATATGAGGTAAAGGTAAGGGTTAGTAAATTATACACACGTAGTCAGACCAAGGTGCGGGGTGAAATTCTCTATTTGGGGGACCAAACACTTAGGGATACATAACTTACCACTTTGCATGTGATACACTAGGAAATGATGACTATCACTAGGATTACCGCGTTATGAGCTTATGGAGAACACTTCCACCCTAGTTTCTTTCTCTCATTAAAAACAACTAAAGTTCGAATCTTGTTTACTTGCTCTCTAAACAACAATCAGTTATTTGTTACACAAAAACCCCCTTTACTTTCTTGTCTGGGAAATAAGGTGGTTAAACGAATATAATCGTAAGTTAAGGTTAAGTCTAAACCATATTCCTCGTGGAATCGACCCCAACCTACAAGTTGGGTTCTTTACTTGATAACGATCGCTTATACTTTTTTAGGGAGGTGTAATTTGAGCGTATCATATGCCTCCGGATAGAGATATAGATTTATGCATTGATTTGGAGCCTGGTACTCATCCCATTTCTATCCTTCCATATTGCTTGGCTCTAGAAGAATTAAGAGAGCTTAAGGCTCAAATCCAAGAGCTTCTTGATAAGGGGTTTATTCGCCCTAGTGCTTCTCCATGGGGTGCTCTAGTTTTTTTTGTTAAAAAAAATGATGGTAGTATGAGAATGTGTATAGATTACCGGCAATTGAATAGGGTCACTATTCAAAACAAGTATCCTTTGCCTCAAATAGATGATCTTTTTGACCAATTGCAAGGTGCATCAATTTTCTTCAAGATTGATCTAAGGTCTTGCTATCTTCAATTAAAAATTAGGCCTGAGGATGTGCCTAAGACGACATTTAGGACTCGCTATGGGCACTACGAGTTTCTAGTTATGTCCTTTGGCTTGACTAATGTGCCTGCAACTTTTATGTGTTTAATGAATGGGGGTGTCCAAGCCATTTCTTAATTCTTTTGTCATACTCTTTATTGACAATATTTTGGTCTATTCGAAAAGTGAGGAAGAGCATGCCGACCATCTTCGTATTGTTTAGGGTGTTCTTGGGAAACAAAGGTTGTATGCTAAATTTTTGAAGTGTGAATTTTGGTTGACTTCTGTTACATTTATGGAACATGTAGTTTCGAAATGAGGGGTAATGGAAGATCCTCAAAAGATCGAGGCGGTTAAGATTTGGGTTCGGCCTAGCTTTGTGATGGAAGTTAGGAGTTTTGTTGGGCTCGCTAGCTACTACAGTTGATTTGTGAAGAACTTTGCTTCTATTGCCACTTTCTTGACTAATTTCACCAAAAAAGAGATACCATTTGAATGGACTGAAGAATGTGAAGAGGGCTTCCAAAAGCTCAAGACTCTCTTGACCACTGCACTTATTCTAACATTACCGGTTGAAGGTAAAGATTTTATTGTTTATTGTGATGCTTCACATTCTGGTTTGGGTGATGTGTTGATGCAGGATAAGAATGTTACAGCTTATGCCTCGCGTCAATTGAAAGTGCATGAGAGGAATTATCCAACACATGATTTAGCGTTGGCAGCGATAGTGTTTACTCTTAAGATCTAGCGGCATTACCTCTATGGTGTTAAGTGTGAAGTGTTTACGGATCATCGTAGTTTGCAGCATGTGTCCACTCAAAAGGATCTCAATTTGAGACAGAGAAGGTGGATGGAGTTACTCAAGGATTATGATGTGACCATTCAATACCATCCGGGCAAGGCTAATGTGGTGGCAGACGCGTTGAGTCGAAAATCGGTGAGTATGGGTAGTTTAGCTTGCTTAAGTATAACCAGACGACCTTTGGCTAAGGAAATTCAGACCCTAGAGTCTAAGTTCATGTGGTTGGGCATCTCAGAAAGAGGTGGGGTGTTAGCTAGTATTGAAGTGAGTCCCACATTCACTGATGAGATCAAGGCCAAACAATTTGAAGATGAAAATTTGGAGGAGCTTAGAAAGAATACTGTGATTGGTAAGGCACAAGAGACCACTCTCGATGCGGAAGGTGTACTTAGTTTCAAAGGAAGAATATGTGTTCCTCGAGTTGATGATTTGATTCAAAAGTTGTTGATAGAGTCCCATGGTTTGCGATATTCTATTCATCCGGGTGTGACAAAGATGTACCGAGATTTGAAGCGAATCTATTGGTGGCCGGGCATGAAGAAGAATATAGCGGAGTTTGTGGTTGAGTGTCAAAATTGCCAACAAGTGAAATATGAACATCAAAGGCCTGCAAGTTTGCTTCAAAGAATGCCAATTCCGCAATGGAAGTGGGAAAGGATAGCCATGGATTTTGAGGTTGATCTTCCCAAGACTTTGGAAAAATTTGATTCTATTTGGGTAGTGGTTGATAGATTGACTATGTCAACCCATTTTATTCCGGTAAGAATAAATTATAATGATGAACAATTGGCTAAAGTTTATGTGAAAGAGATAGTGAGGTTGCATGGGGTTCCCTTCTATATCATCTCAGACCGTGGTACTCAATTCACATCCAAGTTTTGGAGAAAATTGCATGATGAATTGGGCACACAACTCACTTTTAGTACAGCCTTCCATCCGTAGACAGACGGGCAGTCAGAGAGGACTATTTTAAGTGTTAGAAGACATGTTGAAGGCATGTGTGATTGATTTTGGAGGACATTGGGACAAGTTCCTACTTTGTGTGAATTCTCCTATAACAATAGTTATCACTCCAGCATAGATATGGCACCATTTGAGGCACTCTATGGGAGGGGATGTAGATCACCCATAGGATGGTTTGAGACTGAAGATGTGAAACCATTGGAGGTCGATTTAGTGAAGGATGCTCAAGATTAGGTGATGAGAATTCAAGATAAGCTTCTAGCAGCCCAGAGTAGAAAAAAGAAGTATGCGGATCATAAGGTAAGAAACATGGCGTTTCAAACCGGTGAGAATGTTCTTCTTAAAGTATCACCCATGAATGGGGTGATGAGATTCGGCAAGAAAGGTAAGCTAAGTCCACGATACATTGGTCCCTTTGAGGTTCTTGAATGTGTGGGACCGGTAACGTATAGATTGGCTTTACCTCCTAATTTATCGGGAGTTCATCCGGTATTTCATGTGTCCATGCTAAAAAGGTATCATGGTGACGGGGATTATATCATTAAGTGGGACTCAATTGTGTTAGACAAAGACCTCCAATATGAGTAGAAACCGGTTGCAATTCTTGATCGTGATGTGCGTAAGCTGAGGAACAAGGAGATTAAGTTTGTGAAAACTCAATAGAAACATCGTCAAGTCGAGGAAGCTACTTGGGAGACTGAGAGGGACATGCGAGACAAGTATCACCAATTGTTCGTCGATTCAGGTACTACTTCATTCCTTCCTTAGCCTATTTTTCTTAAGTTTGTCACTCGGGGATGAGTGATGGGTAAATTGGTATCTATTGTAACGACCGGATTCCATCGTTATAGAAAAGCCAACGGGGAAAATTTTTGGGTCGAAAAACTTTTTTGTAGTAACGTGAAATTTCTCAACCTAGTTCATATTTGGACGGAATCGAAGTCATTAAGGTGCAGGGAAATCTGGTAGCAATCGGGTGACTTATTTATGATTTTAATTACATGAGTAGTTAGATAAGTTGTTAAGGAATCCGTACGACTTTACGGAATGGAATTCGGGTGAGTAGAACTCCCGGAATCGATCTTAGCGTGAACAATATTTTCTGAGCATCGTTGGTTAAATGAGTGTTGTGAAATGGGGGTCTTGAAATTATAAACATAGCTCACTATTTCATACAAGTCGTTTTGGCGTTGGGTTTTGTCGCTTTGGAAGTGCCGCTGAAGCGGGGTGAGGGCAGCTGTGGCGGGCCAAACGCCTCTTAAAGTCGTAGATAAACCCCTAAACGACTTTATTCTGCACTTTTCGGTTTTTACAGCGAAGGAACGAACCCCAGTGACTCTTGACAGTTTTCCACCATTCTTGAGGCTAAAGGTAAGCTTTTCACTCCCCGAAGCCATTTTTTGATCCGTAGAACGTAATATAATGGGTAATTATCGATGGGGAAGGTTTTGGATCTATATTCTATGGTGGAAAAAATCCTATTTTGGATACTTGGGATCATGGGTATGATATAGGGTTCATATAATTGTTAGCAATTCGGGTAATTAGTGACTGTTTATTGATTCCCATATTTTTATGATTGTTTGTAGACCAAGAACAAGCGGAACGAATCTGGAAAGGGAGGGATCAAGTTTCTTAGGGTTTCAAGCTTGTTTTCGAGGTAGGTGATGGTTGTGATTCTATGATTGTGTGATGTATGTTCGTTCTTGCTTTATTATGATACTTGTATGTATATGAATGTTGCATTATTGATCACTCTTGTTGTAAATAAGATAAATAATGATGAATGCCATGAATCATGACTTAAATGTATGATCTTGAGAATATACTTGTGATTGTGATTGTGGTGTGTTGAATGGATCGGTTGCCACGTTCCGGCATAACTATGGGATCGATTGCCACGTTCCGGCATAATTATTGAATCGGGTACCACGTTCCGGTATACTAACTGTTTGGGTTTGGGTTCCATGAGAGGACTAATGACTTGTCATAATTGTATCTTGAGAAATGTGAAGTAGTTCGTTGTTCGTAAATGTTGATAATATTGTATATGTTCGATATATGCATGTGATTATATTGTTGTATAGACTTATGCATGTTGCACTTAGTGGGATAGCCGCGTGATCCTACTAGTACACTGTGGTTGTGTACTGATATTGCACTTGCTCTTATTTTTGTTGAGTACAGGATATCTTGAAGTGGCTATTGACAGACCTTGTCTAGAAGATCAGTGATCCTTTCGAATTCAAGGGTGAGCCAATTTTTCCGGGCTGCCATGGGTTCTCTTTCGTCTATGTCCACCATTTCGGACTTAGACTTTTCTAGTTAGTTATTAGTTCATTAGTTTGGGGTTGTATCCCTTCTTGTTTAGACTTTGGTTCATTGTTTAGATGTTTTTGTACATTGACTTTCAGGTTCTAGGTTATTTATTCCGCATTTTTTAGTTCGTTGTTAGACTTTTGTTGGAGTTTATGGGAACTCTATTTCTTCCCTTAGTATTTAACTTGCTTTCGTGACTCAAATGCCTTAGTTTTTGGATTAGTTGCTTGGTTTGGATTTTAGTAATGGTTCTCCCACCGTAGGGTTAGTGTGGGTGCCAATCACGATGGTCTGGGTCATGACACATTCATACCTTTTAAAACCCAACAATCCCCCCGCATGAATGGAAAATGACTCCAAGACAAAGAAATGGACAAGTATGTATACTTTACAAGCAAGAATTAATTGCATCTGGATAAGTAAGTTTCCCTTTGAACTTTCCGTAGTGAATATATGTCGGATATACACGGTCAATCGGTAGATTTGATATCTTTAATCCGTCAAGCTTTGACACAATCAACCCTTTACCATTTATGGTTCTTACGGTTGTGTTCGTTTCAGCCATGAACACCTCCTGGTTTGATGAGTTTATAGAGAGATAGGCTTTTGCCCATCATCCTCTTTGAAGTAGCTTACTCTTCACACTCACATAGGTGATTTCTAACCGTGTTATCGCATAGATACACTATTTGATCAAATTTGCCAAACTTAAAAAATCATTAAAAACTTTAAGTTTTATTAACTCATTAACAAGCCTTAATGTTGTATTCTTATTCTTGAACATTGTCTTCATCATGAGAATGAATTGAGTTGGTTGACAATTCTGAACCGTCATTCACAACTTTGTTTTTCTCCTTGAACCTAGCTCTTGGGATCTCCAGTCTGCTAGGTAGAGTTACTACCATAATGACTTGTCCTAAGCCATAAACCCATTCCCGTAGATGATCTTTCAACTCTCTCTCTAGTTAGGCCTTTTTGTAAGTGGATCCAACACATTATCCTTTGACTTTACATAGTTAATTGTCATAATTCCACTAGAGAGTAGTTTTCTAACGATATTATGTCTATATATTATATGACGAGACTTTTCGTTATACATTATGTTCCATGCCCTACCTATTGTATCTTGACTATCAAAGTGTATGCATACTGATGCCAAAGGTTTGGGCCAAAAAGAATATCTATCAAGAAATTCTGGAGTCTTTCAACTTATTCACCGGTCTTATCTAGAGCGACAAGCTCAGAGAGCATTGTAGAGCTAGCGATACATGTCTGTTTGGAAATTTCCAAGAGACTGCACCTCCATCAAGAGTAAATACATATACACTCGTGGATTTTACTTCACTTATCCGGATCCAATTTGCATCACTATATCCTTTCAATACTGTTGGATATTTGTTATTATGCAAGACAAAGTTTTAAGTATGTTTCAAATACCCCAAAACTCTTTTCATTGCCATCCAATGAGTTTGATTGGGATCACTCGTTGAACCGACTCAGTTACTAATAGTACATGTTATATCTGATCGCGTACACTTCGTGATACACAACATATTTCCCAATACTCTAGCACAATCCAATTGTGAGTCACTTTCTCCTTCACTTATTTGAAATGCAAAGCTCACATTTATTGGAGTTTTGACAATATTGAAATCCAAATATTTGAACTAGTCAAATACCTTTTCAATGCAATGAGACCGTGACAATGCTAAACATTATGGATTTCGAAGGATTCTTATACCTAAGATCGCATCAGCAACTCCTAGATCTTTCATATCAAACTTGCTTTCTAGCATACGTTTAGTAGCACTTATGTCATTACTGTCTCTATTGATGTTCAACATATCATCAATATACAAAGAAACAATGACTGTGTGATTTTAATGTAAACACATTTATCACTTACATCATTCTTAAATTCATTTGCCAACACGGTTTGGTCAAATTTCTTATGTCATTGTTTGGGTGCTTGTTTTAGTCCATAAAGTGACTTAACAAGTTCGCACACTTTCTTTTATTTACCAGGAACCACAAAATCCTCGGATTGTTCCATGTAAATTTCTTCCTCCAATTCTCCATTTAAGAGAGTTGTTTTCACATTCATTTGATGAATTTGGAGGTCATATACTACAACTATTAATATTAACATCCGAATGAATATAATTCTAGTTACAGACGAGTATGTGTCGACAAGATCAAAACCTTGTTTTTTTCTAAAGCCTTTGACAAAAAGTCTTGCTTTATATTTGCCAACAGTTCCATCGATTTTCATTTTCCTTCTGAGGATTCACTTTGAACCCAAAGGTTTATTTTCTGGAGGAAGATCAACCAACTTTCAATAGGATTGGTCAAGATTGAACCAATATCACTATTGACACCATCTTTCCAAAGGATGAGTCCACATAAGACATAGAAAATGTTACAAAATCAGATCTGAAGGTAGTAGATGTCCTTTGACATTTACTACACGTCTGCATCTCTTTATTAAGTACATTCTCCGTTTGTTCTTTCCAAGGTCTTTTATACCTTTCACTAGACTACTCTAGTCTAATTTTACAGTCCACGGTTCTTAGGTCTTATTTAAATCCTTTTAGGAATAGGAACTTGGACTTTGGCTAGACACTCCACACTTTGAAATATTTCAAGTTGGATTTCCTTCCTTTCCATTTCTAATATGGAATAGAATGTGTCCTGAACAAACAAAATTGCTTTCTTTCTGAAAAGACAAAACTTTTTGTTGTTCCCTTTTGCAGTAAGGATAGTTCCTCCACACAAGTTTTGTGGTAAACTTGAATTTATAAGTAATGCAGTCATCATTTTCTTCAAAGTTCGGTTTGTTTTCCCATTTTGCAATTCCATTAAATTTAGGTGAATATGACAGTAGTTTGATGTATAAATCCACTTTTCAAACATATTTCTGCAAAAGGAAATTTATATTCTCCGTTCCTATCACTTCTTATCTTTTCTCCCAACTGATTTCAACTTCAATTTTCTATTGCCTAGAAATTTATATTGTTTCATCCTTACTATTCAACAAATAGACATAACTGTATCAAATGCAATGGTCAATAAAAGTTATGAGATACTTTTTTTCCACCACGAGATGGTGTTGACTTTATATCACAAATGTCAGTGTAAATCAACTCTAAGGGATTAGAATTCCTTTCAACAGATTTATAAGAATGCTCAACATACTTAGATTTCATACAAACTTGACATTTTAATTTATTGCACTCAAAGTTAGACAAAACTTCTAAGTTGATCAGTTTTTCTTACAAGGTTTTGTAATTGACATGTCCCAAGTGCTCATGTCACAAACAGTTTGACTCAAGCAAGTAAGAACAAATAAAAATATTGAGTTTGAAAAGCTTTCCGCAAGGTAGCTTTTTCTCACAAATATTTGTTCCTATTTTTTATAATTTTGTGCGATACAAACATTGTTTAGAGTCATCACCTTGTCAAATGTCCTTTTCGGAAGGACCTTTCCATAACTTTCAATTTGATTGTTATAGAACTACCCATGAACAAAGTTTCATCAGGTCCAATAAAGGCAATCTAGTCCAAATGCTTCCTTTACAAAATATGACAAATGACTATTCACCAATATTCATGTCTATACAAATAGTTATATTTAATAGACATATCTTTTCATGAAAAATCACAACATTTTAAGTGACACGTTTTCATAAAAGAACTCAATCATTTTGAACAAGTATACATATAATTTGGTAGTTTCATACTAGTTATACCATAAACTAGTAAAAGAGAAACTCAACGACCACAATATCAAATATACTCCAAGAATTTTATGTGTCTAACATAATACAAAAGTATCATCAAATTTCATATCTTGTGCTCCAAATTTAAATTAGACACTAAGTCTAATTTTATCTTTGTCATAAGCAAAGAACCCCCCACATTTTAAATGTGATCCCAAAAATATTTTTCAAGTATTTGAAAATAGTTTTTCCACATATTTTTTTTCTCATGCTATAGAAGTGTCATGTCAACATGAAACCTCTTTTGAAACTATTATTCTACAAAAGAATAATAGTGCGTCAATTCCATTTAACAATCTTTACACAATGTCAAAGTTCATTCCATAGAGGCACAAAATACTCTAAGTCACTGGTATTTTTCTTCTATCACAAATAGACATACCACTTAGTATTTAAAATACTAACAATAAAGACAAAAAAATTTGTACAATTTATTTCTATATAACAGTGAAAATCAAAAGTACAACATTGACTTATGATGTAAAGTTTTCATATTCTTCAAACCAATTGCATAGTCTAATTTATCCAGAGTAGAAAACTACAAAAGTTTTTAGTCTACAAAAATCAGACACAATCAAATTTCACATTGAGTACAAAACTACAAAAGTTTTTTTTTCTCCAAACATAATTAAACATATTCTTAGATTATCACATAGATATGCTTTTCTTTTCAAATAGCCTTCCAACTATAAAATTTTGACATACTATTTTATCAAACAAAAATGTACATCTCTCATTCTGCAAACTAAAGAATTTTAAAGGCAACATTTTTTGCCAAGGAAAATTCATTTAAAAATCATATGGTTTGCAGATCGTTTTTCAAAGATATACATGATAAATATCAAAACTGTTAACTGAAATAATAAGAAGGTTACCTGGTGTAATCTTTAACCGAAAAACCACCAATTCTTCTAGTACATTCTCACTTCGACCTTGCTAAACAAAGCACTGAATTCTGGAGAAGTAATGCATTAATCTTCTACTTCCATGATCTGTTTCTCTCAATTAGTACAATACTAGAAATACCAACAGTATAATAATTTCCTTAAGATTGTTGCTCATCTTGTATTCCTAAGCTACTTAGAACAAAACTTTGAAGAACTTGGTAAGAAACAACAAAGTTTAAAGAGTATTTTCAAAACTAGAAAACTAAAACTAGTAAAGAAAATAGAATCAGAAACAGATTAGAAACAATATAAAAATATTTTTCTCAACGAAAGAAAATTGAGCCCACTGAATGCACAGTGTCCCCTTAAGGAAATTATTCCCCTCAAGTACCCGAGGTTAATGAAATATATTCTCCCAGGATAGAACAATCTTACTCACCGGTGTATCGGTACCTAAAACCACGGTGTTAGCAAACCACTCAACGACAGTAAAGTATACTTAGAATACTAGATTTAGTAGTAGTAGAAGAAGTCCATGAAAATTAGTTCTCTTAAAATGAGAGGAAATCCCTCAATTTATAGAAAACAAAGAGTAGTGTGAAAAGGTTCTTATTGTGCCTTACCGGAAAGGTCACAACCCTTTGGAAAAGTCACAATCTTTTGAAAAGGTCATAACCTTTCATAAAAGTCACAACTTTTCATAAAAGTCACAACTTCTCATAAAAGTCGCAACTCTTCATAAAAGTCGCAACTCTTCATAAAAGTCACAACTCTTCATAAAAGTCGCAACTCGTCATTTTCCATTCACACATTTTAAAATCCAACATGTTTTTCTAATGTCAGGATAAGTATTAGCACGAGTAAGAGAGACTTCGGGCTTCACAAAGAGTGCTACAACTTTTTTTGACAATACATTTCAAGTATGTATAAACTGGTTTGGTCTCTAAAATTACTCAACATCTTCAAAAATCGGTCAAAAATTCTACATTGTTTATTAGCTCGCCTCAATTGACTAAATTTTAATATATGGTGAAAAAATATTGAATATCTCCCTATTATAGATAGTTTATACTCTTGCCTACTAATTTTTTTTTCTTTTATATATCACAAAGAATAATATGAAGTAGTTCAGTTGTAATTGCAAACTTAATATTAGACTGTGGTGGACAATTATAATGTACAATATCATTCTTAAGAATGATTTCACCGTTCAAAATAATGTACTCTAACATTTTGAATATTTGACATATTTCAAAAGGCTGAAAAATATCAAGAGATGTGTATGAGAAGAGATTTAAATACAACAATACTAAAATTAGGTATATATTGTATAACACCCCAAAAATTTCTAAGTTAAGACTCGAACCATTCTTTAATTGTGAATAAGATCGTATAGGGTGATTCTTAAATTGTTCATATGTGTAAAGGTCAATTCTTTAGTGTGGGAATGAATTTGGATATGAATTAATGTCACTAAAATCTCCTAGCACTAAGTTGAGTTGAAATCTTCCATACTGATTAAGTTTTGATGTAAGATTCAACCTGGGTCAACTTCAAACGGTCATATCTCTTAGAATATAAAGAGTTACGTGGATCATAACCTATCAAACTAAAGGTATTTGAATCTTCTTTCCAACGTCACCAATTTCACAACAATTCGAGTTTCGAGTAAAAATTTATGACCATTTAAGTAATCTGCTACAGTACAATATCGAATTAGCCGATGGAAAATATTTAAAAAGGTCGTTTTGTCTCTTTACCTCTAAGAAAATCCTAAATGAATTTCTTGACTAATTAAAGGATCAAAACAATCAGATTTTCATCCTTTAATCTCCATTTTCTTCTCTCTCAAACCCTAAGAAAAAATCAAAGTAGAAGACTTCAATTCAAGATTCTTTCAATCTTTTTCAAGATTCTTCTTCAAGGTAAGTCCTTCTCCAAGAATTTCATTCTTTCCAACTCAATTTTCTTCATACAATTATGAATCACTAATGAGAATTCTAATTTTTGGCCATAGAGTTTCAAGAAACTAATTCAAGAAATCTCCTTCAAGCTAGAGTTTCAAGGCATCTAATCAAGTTCTTCTTTAAGATTCTTCAAGAATCTTGTTCTTCTAGGTATGTAAGGCTATCATAGTGTTGGACTAGTTCGTCCTCACGCCGTACATCTATTTTCAAATCAGTAAAAGAGTAATCTAGGATTCTATCCCTAAATAATTTGAGTATTTTTTAGATGAGTGGATTTTGAGTTCCTGAATCTTTTTGAAATTCTATTCCTAATTATTGAATTGCTATATGTTATGCATTAAGATTCTTGAGTAGATTCGTTCATGTCTATATTTCAATATGAATCTTATGAATTGAGTGTTCTTGAGATGAGAAGTATCGTTAAATTATGAGTTCTTGAGTTCTGAGTATTGAGTTTCTATATTGTTATTGAGACCTTGAGTTGATTTTCTCATGTCTATAATTCAGCAAGAACGCTATTTTGAGTTATAAATCTTGAGAAGCTTTTTAAAGCCAAAACTTGAGTTTGAAACCGAGTTTTTGAGGAAGTAAAGATGAGTTTTGAGAAAGAGTTTTTAAAACATGATTAGTATGACAATCAAGTATGTCATCAATGTTTAAGTAGTATGGGTATCTAGATATGTCATCAATGTTTAAGTAGTATGGGCATCTAGATATTTCATCAATGTTTATGCAGTATGACTTCCCGAGTCATCAATGATCAGATCACAATATGATTTTTGATATAGTTTTGAGAAAGCGTTTTCAAATATGAATTGAGTAAGAGTATAAGGGAACTAAATATTCCCAAAGGTATCAGTTTTTACATCGAGAAAAGAGAAACTTTGATTTCTAAATGAGTTAATGAGTTAAGATATGTTTCAAAGCAGTTACCTCTTTTAAGAGGTTATTTTGAGTAATAACCTCAAAACAGAGAAATGGTATGTTTTATACATTTGAGCATGAGTATATATATTATTGGGAGTAGTATTCGAGCTTTGTTATATTGACTTTTACTTGATTTTATTATTTTATTTTATTGGATATATTGTGTTTGATGGCCTAATGTGCTACTTGCTGCTCATTTATTGCTTGCTGCTCATTTATTGCTTTTTATATTTATATTGTTGAACTATACTAAATTCTTCTCTCACACACACCTTATGAGTCTTTGAATACACTTAACACACGTTCACAGGAATGCAGTTATGCATCCTATTTTCCCTTGAGATAAAGCTGGAGTGTCTTGACACCCAGTGAAGGATATTTAGTCACATATGTTAGGCGGGGTTGGACCAGCAATGAAGTCGGAATAGCGCTGCTACCGATAAGTTGCCCTTCCCTGGCTCGAGTTGTCCACTTGGGTAAGCCAGTCTAGACACCTATCTTATTCAAGTTTGAACCTAGTAAAACTAGAACATAGACATGGTTATCACTAGAAGACTCTGATTATTAGCATCATTTTTGTGTGACTTAGTGAGCCTCAAAACAAGAGTTGGGTCCGTGTAACGACTCGGAAAATGATAGAGTGAAACTAGAGCCTCATATGTGAGTTTGGAGTTGAGAACTTAATGAAATGATTATATTTGAAATGACCCAAAAAGTTCTTAAAAATGTGCTTCGGAAGTTACCAGAAACTTGTTTAGCT